>RJWM01041734.1:0-14727 GCA_004363535.1 Dasyprocta punctata | reverse complement strand
CAATGTGAACCACAGCCACTCTCACCGATGAGGTCCCGAGCTCCTCCGATGATAATGGCGGAGTCCACATTGGCGAAGCCAGCATGACAAGCACCTCCAGGAGAACCAGCGGCTCCAACAGCAACTCTTGGAAGAACCCTCAACGCCCGACTCTTCTTCTTCACGTCCCTATTTATGCTAGCAACTTTCTTCAGGTGGAGCCTCTTTAACTCAACACCAGCTGAATTAATTCAACTGGTGCTAAGTTGACCACCAGTTTGTAATCCATAACATATGCCATGGTGTCAATGCCTTTGCTGAACTCAGCTCACTTCCTCTATCTTTCTATGCTTCTGTTCCAGTCATCTCCATGATGAGATTTCTCTGACCACTCAAACTGTAGTTTTATCCCTCTATTATTTTGTAAACTCCACGCATGCTGTCATATTATTTTCTTCATCCTGACATTGTAAAAAATAGCAATTTGTTTGCCTCTCTCTCTCCTTCCCTCCTTCCTTTTCTTTCTCTGTCCTTCTCTTCCTTTCTCTTCTTTCTTCCTCCTTCTTCCTCCTTCTCCTCTATGCTAGTCAAGCGTTGGTCTGTTTTTTATTCTCAGTCTGTTCCTATGCCTGGCACATATGAGTAGGAAAGTTTCAGTAAATGTTTATTGAGTAAGTTACATAATCTGTTCAACTCATTTCTCAGTTCAAGCATCCAACTAATTTCATTTTTTGACTCATAACTCAAGGAAGATACATGAATTAATAGTGGCTCTGTCTTCTCCTACTGTCTGAGAGTAGGGCCATAGGAGAAAAACTATTTTTTTGCATATTCCCTAGCCCTGTACATTTATTATCCCGTTATTTCTATTCACAACAATCTTGTGAAGAAGGCATTGTCCTCGTTTTATAAATTCATAAATTGAAATGTGGAGAGTTTAAGTGGTTTATACAAATTAATAGAGCTTAAAAATGAGAGCATTCTTTAGAATAAGAAGCATGACAAAGAAAGTGAAATAAACTACAGATCTAAAGATGTTAACAAGTCATATAACTGATAAAAGATTAGTATGCAGAGGAAATACAGAACACTGACACATTAACTAGAAAATGATACGTGTCCCTATGAACAGGCAATTTACAAAGGAAGAATTCTGAATGACTGGTAAACAGATAATGTTTCACCTTACTAGTTAACAGAAAATTGCAAGTTAAAAATCATGAAATGCTCTTTTGTATACATCAGACCAGGGAAAGTTTAAAAGTCTAACAGTATTACATGGAAGGAAGTAGGAAGTTGTGTATGACATTACTGATACATGTACAATTCATGTAAATACTTTAAGAAGCCATGGACAATTAATATGTTGGTAAAGAATAAGACATTCATTCGTTATAACCCAGCAATTGCACTTTTAGGTATGTATTGTGGAGTCATATTTAAAATATGTAACCACTATCAAGGATATCAATAAACAAGATGAAACTTAAACTCTAATAACTGACATAATCTTACTAGTATATTTCACTTGAAGATTAGACTTGGGTATACATTTAAAAAAAACTCTGCATATGTGCTGAAACAATTTGTGTAACAATTTCGCTATAGCATTGTTTGTCATTGTGAACAAACAAAAAATCCCTCCCAAGCCTATAAGTAACCTATATATCTAACCATAGAATAATAGACATATAAAATTATTGCATAGCCATAGGAGGGTACTGTCTTTCTTACTTTTCACTCATTGCTGAGACAGAATACCTGATGCCCAAAATTAGGGAAGGAAAGGTTTATTTCTTACAGTTCTTGGATGTTTCAGCCCATACTCAGCTGGCTGCAAGGCAGGATGGGGTTGTGGGGCTAGCCATTTGTGACAGCCACCAAACACCTAGACGTGAACCCAGCAAGAGAGGGAAGACACACTTTCCTCCCTCCCTTACACTGTATGTCAGCTCCACCCCTGTGCGGGTGCCACACTCACACCATCAATCCCAGCACCAGACAACAAACCAATCATGAATGCTAGACTCAGCCTCATCCATGGCACGTTACATGAGACTTGGCAGGGCCATAGGAATATAAACCGTAGCAGATGTGTTATCCAACAATTTAAATGATCGGCTTTGAAAAATTTTGCTATCTAATGAATAAGCAAACAAATTTTCAAAATAAGTCATAGAGCATGACATCATTTATGTAAAATTTAAAACTTGAAAAACAATACTATGAATTTTTGTAGGCATGTATCAAATAGTAGACATAGAAAGTATATAAGGGAATGAAACATACCAACTTCAGGAAAGTACTTACCTTCTGAGTGCAAAGGAGGGAAATAAAATGAAGGAGAAAAAAACAGTAGCTCTATAATCTTTAACTGTTTTAAAAAATGAGGTTTAAAACAAATATGACAAAAATATTAAGATTTGCTAAATTTAGGTGTCGGCATGTGTTAACTTTGAGATTTATGTGTAATTCATATTTTTTTTAAAAAGGAGCATACATAATATGATAGTTTCTGTTCTACCTACATATTTCTTTGCAGAGCCAGTGAGCTTTTCACTACCTAAACTCCAGAACAGAGACCCAGCCTTACCTCTTACTATTTGTTTTTATCGATAGTATTAGAAAGATAACACAGTGTCATAATGTTTAATTGTTCACTGGAAATATCCCAGAGGGTCCATGTTCTATCTGCAGCCATGTGATTCAAACAGTGCAGGATAGTCAAATGATGTGACTGTTGACAAACTAATAAGCAGCCCACGTTTCCTTGAAAATAAGACGTAACTATAAAATAAGTGCTAGTAGTGACCATGGTGGTGGCCAGGGCCATGTAGAAGATTCTCTTGCCCTGTGACTACTCTGAAATGGTAGTTAAAGCCAGGTGATTGGGGCTGGCATTTTTGATCTCCAGTTTTCAAGGCTGGTTATTTTCTGGTTAGGTCCTATTTTGGGGGAAACACAGCTTTCTTTGCACACTCATGAGTTAGATGACAGGGCACATGAGCTAGACTGGAATACACACACTTGCCAGAAAACATAGACTGCAGGAGTTTTGGCCTGATGTTAAACATGGAGTTTTGTCCATGCACATTTCCTCATTTTGCTGCAGCTAGGTAAGGCAGTAGATGAAGAAATTTTGACCACCCTATGAAATTCAGATGATTGCTATGTCCTTGCCTCTGGATTTTTTCCAGGAGCACAAATCTTTTATTTATTTCTGTAAAGGGCTCAAGAAGCATCATAGTTTGCCATGAAAACCTACACAATTAGATTACTGAATAAATAATAGGTTTTGACTCTGGTAATGGAAATCATTAAACCTGGCCATCTAAGCATGCATGGTCTGAGCCATTTCTTCTGTTTTCAGTGCAAAATTATGGGTGAGTTAGGAGCCTCTAGGGTTTAGAGTTTCAACTGATATATGTATATATAAGCCCTTCAACTTCTTGCCCTACCATGACATTTGGTATAATTGAATATTGTGAAAAAAAATATAGAAACTATGTTTAAGACAACAGAAAACATATCTGACAAAAATTTCAATAAACATTCCCACTAAATCAGCCAATTTTGTCTTTGAAACATAGTTCCCCCATGGATTAGTACACATTTAACCACATACTTTATTTTTCTTTTCTTCAATGCTCTTTGACCCTCAAGTAATACTTTTAAAATCTTAAGATTTATATGTTCTGGCATATCCGGTGTTGTACTCTAAGATATTTTTGAAGTGCTTAATGTGATCAATATTTATTTAGTTTTCTACAGGTACTACTTATATCACAGCACATAAAACTGATACACTGTGATGCCACATCAATGATAAAAGAATGATATCTGATAATTAGATATGTGATAAATAAGAAAAAATCCAATTTGTGTTGAAGGATTTATCCTAAGTCAATTTCTTTGTGATTTAGGTTGATTTGCAAATATAGCTCCAAGAAAACCTTTTTGTTATCTAAATCATATGTATAAAGCTCAACATGTATTTTAGTGCTAAAATGTAAATGTTTAAACATGAGGATGAAACTGGGTTTCATGTAAAAATGTTTTAGGTGCACATAAATTTGATTTTTTCTATTTTAGACTAGAACTTTATAAACTGAACAGCCTCAGATCTTATAAAGAATTGGATTGAGAAATGCTATAAATATGTGAATACTGTCTTTAGAAAATGGTTATCAAAATTAATTAGAGGTAAATATTGCTCATCAGCTGATCTTATGAAACTTCAGAAAGAATGGGATAATTATGTGATAAAATTAATAATGATATACCAATGAATTGATGCCCTAGGTAGTATAAAAATATTCATATTTTAAAGACATGCTAACAAAAGGGCTTTAATAGTCTCTGCATGACAACTAAAAGTGATAGCTGGATCTATAAACATATATAAGTTTTCCCTATAAAAATTGTAATATTCTAGCTTCTGTGGTGTCTTTTTTTTCTGTAATTTACCTTCTCTAAAAGACAGGGATGGGGGTCCTAGAAGTTGTGCTTGTGTTAGAGAACTTGCCACCACTAATCATCTGCTTTACAACACTTAATATGATCATGAGTTGATAACTAACCCTAACTGGACCTCTTTTACAGAAATGTGAACTTGGAGCTGAGACATACTACCCCAATCTAGATTAATGGCATGAGCAGATGTAATGTAAGCTAATGATCTATGGAATCAGGTGTCTTCCACTATGTGCATGGAGAAACAGTAAAGGAGGAAGAAAAATGGAGCAGGCATGCTGAGAAAAGCAGAGGTTAAGAACATACATGTCCCAATGATAGACTAAACCAGTGTCTTCGTCATGGAACCACTTCCCAGAACAAAATCACCATGGTTTTTTTTTTTTTTTCTTTCTGGTACTGGGGATTGAAGCCAGGGTCTTTAAACTGGGTTAAATTCCCAAACCTGTGTAAAAAGTTTTAAGATACAATCTTGCTAGTTTGACTAGGCTAGGCTTGAACTTGGGTTTCTTCTACCTCAGTTTCCTAGAGTGCTGGGATTACAGGCATGTGCCACCATGCCCACCAAAATCACCACCATGCTTTTGGAATTCTTTTATAATGCATTGACATTTATAAGTTATGAGAGTAACGCTTGGGTGAATTGACCTAACTTTTACTGTGTCCCCTCTTTTTGCATTTTAAAATATATGAAGTATAACTTCAACATTTTATCCTAGTGATTTTCATAGATAAATATTTTATTATATTTATTATATTACTTTTATCTAGCTTGATGATTTTTGCTAGTACTTATGGCTACAAATTACATTTTTGGTTGTCTTTCTTTCCATTTTTAAAAATTAATTAAGTTAATTGGTATATTTTAGGTATACATAGTGATCATGTACATGATATATCTTGATTTTTTTCCTGTTCTCCTCCCCTCCCTTCCACACCTCTTCCCCTCATTATTTACAAAAGATTTTATCCAAATGATTTATATGTATATCATCTAACCTTCATGAAGAGCAGATTAAAGTCACCATCCATATTTATAGTTGAGTAAACCAAGACTTAGGGCCTTTGTATTACTTCCTCAAACTAATGTGACTAATTGTAAATGGCTAAACTGAAACAAACTGAGGTCCTGCTGACTCCTGAAACTGTACCCTTAACCATTATCTTATGCTTTGCCTGGGGGCAAAAACTGCTATCTTCCAAAAAAGAGAGGGAGATCATTGACCTCCACTTACATGAACAATAAGTTCAACTCCCTCTACATACCATTCTGTGTTATGTTCTGAACTGTATATGACAGAGTGAGGTGAGGAGGAGGTAATGGTCAGTCAGACTGAGTGTTCTCAGCAAAACCAGACATAGTGTGTGTGTGTGTGTGTGTGTGTGTGTGTGTGTGTGTACATGTATGTGAAATAGAAGGATGGATAAGGAGGAAAATATTCTAGAAACAATAAACACCCTTTAGGTATTATAATATTTCACTCTTAGCCATGAGAAAACAGAATTCAATTCAAAGGGAATGTCATATGGTTTTTCATTGGAAGGCCCTATGAAAGACTTTTGTTGTAGGAGGGCCTACAAACAACAAAAACAGAAATGCCTGTAAAAATATATGAAGTTGCATTTATTGATTTCAGGAGAAATTAAAACTTTTATTTAAAATTGCATACAGTTCTGCATAGGATATAAGCCTAAAAGCAATTAGCTCAAGTCTTGAGGGATTTTGCTGAATATAAGAAATGGGTTCAAACTGAAATTTTAATTAGGACCCCAGAACACATCAGTATACTTATTGCTCAAAGTTCACCACACTTTGCAAGCTTAGGGAAGACTGGACGGACTTTAGATAAGCTGAATAAACACCACAGCAGATTTTTACTCTGTTGGAAGATCTAAAAGAAAACAAAAGTTTGCAAAAGGAGAGAAGATCTGAAGGGTAACATTTATATGTGGTGGGAAAGCAATATTATTTCTGTGGCAGGTGGGGTGGAGACATTAAAGACTGAAGTTGCTTCATAAACTTGAATAACACTGAGAAGTTTCAGCAATAATGGGGAACAAAGTGAAGGAGTAAGCACAAATTGAGAAGACCAGCCTTCCTTCTATCTTTCCACTTAATTACAGATTTTTATCAATCAATACACCAAAACATCCTGGCTACCTTTTTTTTTTTTTAATTGAAGGAAGGACTCCTGGCTTACAAGATGGGAGGCTGGAAAGAACCAAATGTTTTGCTGACTATCACAGTATTCTTAGAAGTGCTTGCTCCTTACTTTTTTTGTAAAATTGGTTTTTCAAGCTCGAGTAGAAAATCAAAGATGGTCTACATAGTCCTCTCTTCTTATATCCCTATTTGTATTATTTTTTTCTTTTTTGTTAGTCCATGTTTGCAATATGCAATGATTACATTCATCACAGGGAGTTGGTACACTTACATAGTACATTTTAATTCTTTTTATCCCCTTTTGCTGTTCTCCATCTTTCTTCCCTCTATCTCTTGGTTAATGTCAATTTTGCAAAAAATTTGGCTCCCTAATTCTTATCATCAAGCTTATTTTGGTCTTTATTTACACTTTGAGTATTTCACATAAGAGAAGCCATGAGATATTTAAGATTGTGTATCACTTTTATTTCAGTTAACCTTATGTTCTGAAGTTACATACATTTTCTTACAAATGACTTAGTTCTTTTTTCATGGCATAGTAGCAATTCGTTGTATATAAATTGTTGTAATCCCAAATAATGAGTATTGTAATCCAAGTATTGTAATCACTTTTCCAGTCTTCCTCACAATCCAAAAAGTTATATTTTGTAATCTCATTGAGACATTACTAGAATCCCAGCAAGTTAATTCCAAACTACCATTTCCAATGCATTTCACAGTGAGAGTAAAGACACCAAGACATATCCAAAGTTATGTGGTGCAGCCAAGGGATCCTAAACTCGATCCAAGTGAGGGTATGGACAAAGGCTTTGATTCAAGGCCTCTCCCAGAATTTATTATCTTGTCTAGAAGGGGGTGGCCCGAGAATGAGTGACAGTGAGGGTGGCGGGAACTTTGCGAGTAACTCGAGCTGGCTAGTCAGGTAGGGGAAAAAGCATCTTTGCAATATGCAAGGAGATAAGCAGGAAGACCAGTCTGCATAACTTGATTGGGATAGCATATGAATGAATTTAGGAGACTGTTGCTTCAGTTTCTGATATATAAACTTTTGTATCCTGGGGACTCATAGTCTTTATTTTATTCCATTGATCCAAATATTTGATTTTGTGCCAGGAGCATGCTCTTTTGTTACTGCAATTTTGTTATATTATTTAAAATCCAATTTGTAATGTCTCTTGCTTTATTCTTGTTGCCCAGGATTGCTTTTGCTATTCTCAGTCTCTACTGATTCCATACGAATTTAAATATTGTTTCCTCTAGTTTTTTGAGGAATGCTGTTGGTAGTTTGATTGGGATTGTATTTGATCTATACATTAGTGTTGGAAATATGACCATTTTGACAATATTGCCTTTGCCTGTCCAGGATCAGAGGATACATTTTCATTTTGTGATGTCTTCATTGATTTTCTTTTTCATTCCTGGTGTTTAGGAGATTTTTATTTTTATTTT
Organism: Dasyprocta punctata; assembly: GCA_004363535.1. NCBI lineage: Eukaryota > Metazoa > Chordata > Mammalia > Rodentia > Dasyproctidae > Dasyprocta > Dasyprocta punctata. The sequence goes on along the minus strand of RJWM01041734.1, from coordinate 6,662 downwards.
ATTTTTAAAAATTTTTCTTTAATTGCTGCATTTTAGATATACTTAATGATCACATTCATCACAGAGCATTTGTATCTATACATGATATACCTTGACTCATCTTTTTTTCCCATTCCCCTCCCCTCACTTCAAACTTTCCACTCCTTGTTTCCAAAAGCTTTGTTTCCATTTCTTCCTTCTATTCTATTGTTTTTGACTATTTCCATTAGGTAGAATTGTTGACCCTGAGCCCCTCTGGGTTGTTGATTAGAAGAAATTCTCTCACTGACTACATATCAAATCTGTGAGAGCTTCTGATGTAGTTTAGCTGTAACCAAGTGTTAAAGCCATTGGTCCAATGACCTTGATATTGGGTCTCTTCATGTGTATGCCTCAAGTTTTCTATTCTGTTGCTTTCTCACTTCTTTCTCTAATTACTACTGACTATTCAAAAACTGGCCTTTTTCTATGCTTTTAATGTATATAAAATTACCACAATTTCCTATAGAATTCTGAATTTTCAGTGTCCCTGTTAAATAAAAACCTGGGAGAAGAGTTTATGATTATTTTTCCAATCGCTCAGTTAAGATTTTTGGGCTTCTGGTGACTCTACTCATTCATTGTGACTTAATTTATTATTTTTTATAATGCAAAGTTCAAAGGTAAAATATTTCTATGTTTATTGATTGGGTTCAATGAAAGTACCCATGAAAGATAAAGAGAAAAAGTATCAGGAGTAGTCAGGGAAGTCCTCCTGACTGCAAATCAGGTCTAATAGCTGTGAATGAAGAAGAGAGAGGAAGGAGGAATAGGTAGCAAGAGCCCAAGACTTGGATGAGGCTCTGAGAAATAAGATTCAGTCTAGAAAGGAGTTAGAAATATGACTCATAGAAGACGCTTATGTTGGGTGAAAATGAGACTTGGCCCTAGTCTCCCCTCTGGTTATTGGCTAAGGCTCCCTGTAAAAGTTTGGCTTTGCCTTGCATGCTATCATTGTTCACACCTTGTGGCTGTCCACTAACTATACTCCTTGCAGTTGACTAGTAAGGTCTTTCTTGAATGAAGATATGAGCAGCATATCACCATAGCTACCACAAAGTTTAATTCAGTAGCCTAGTTATCAGGATCTGGGTATGTTCAATATTTTCATTTTGTCATGCTAAGCATGTTGGTATTCTTCTCCAGGTTTATTTCTTCATTGTCTAAAAATCACTGTCACAATCTCATGCTATCACACAAAACCAGGAAGGAGATAGTTTCTAAGGGAGGGAAGTCTGTCAGAAGCTGCTAAGCAGGCTTACCTGTTAGTCTCTGTCGTGATTTAGATCTAAAATGTTTCCCCAAAGTCTTACATGTGTGGGAGGTGACCAGATCATATACTCATCAGTGGACCCATCTATTGATGAGCTCAGTAGCTGACTGTGCTGTTAGGAGGTGGGGCCTGATTTGATATGGGTAATGGAGGTGAGACCTGGAAAGGTGTATTTCTGTCTCAGGCTCTTCCAATCTCTCTGTGCTTCCTGGATGCCAGAATTTGCGCAGCCTTTCCTCTCCCTTACCCCTCTGCCATCTTGTTCCTGCCTTGGAGCCATCCAAAAATGGACTTAAACTGTGAGACAAAATAAACTTCTCCTCCTTTAAGTTGGGTGTTGGATATCCCATCCCAACAGGACAGAAACATAACCAAGATAGTCTCATACTTCAAGTTTCCATCACATGCCTGTGATTTAGCCACAAAGGCAGATAGGAAATTAGCTTGCTAGAGATGCTTTGGAACAATGAAACTAGACCTGTGTCTCCTACCCTATACTGACATCAAATTATAAAAAGACCAAAGACATAAATATTAAAACAGAAACATTGAAACTTCTGGAAGACAAAGTAGGGAAGACACTTGAAGATATAGGCATAAACAAGGACTTCCTGAACAGAATTCCAGTAGCACAAGAAATAGCTCCAAGAATCGACAGATGAAATTATATTAAATTAAAAACTTTTGCAAACAATTGACCTTCAGAAAGAGAAAAAAATTGTCAGTTACTTTTCACGTAGAGTTTTAATACATAGAATACATAAAGCACTAAAAAGAAAATCAGACCTCAGAAAACAAATGACCCAATCAAAAAATTGGCAAATAAAATGAATAGAAACTTCTCCAAAGAGGAAGCACAAATGGCCAATAAGTATATTACTAAAAATTACAAAAAATGTTGAACATCTTTAGCCAATAGGGAAATACAAGTCAAAACAACACTGAAGGGGAAGGTGATGGGGGCAAAATGATTAAATTCAGTTATGTGCATGTTAAAATCTGCCAAAATGAAACCCTTTAACCTGTATAACCAATATACACCAAAAAAAACTATTAAAAAAGCTGGGCATGGTAAGCACATGCCTATAACCCCAGCACTTGGGAGGCTGAGGCAGGAGGATTGCTGTGAGTTCAAGGCCAGCATGGGCTACACAGTGAGTTCAAGCCCAGCCTGAACTGTGTAATGAAACCCTGTTCATATATATATATATATATATATATATATATATATGCAACGCAGATCTGATTTTATTCTAGTAAGAATGGCCATCATCAAGAACACAAAAAACAAAGGCTGGTGAGAATGCTGAGGAAAATAGACCCTGCTATACTGTTGGTGGAAATGTAAACTAGTACAACAATTATGGAAAACAGCATGTAGACTCCTTAAAAAACTGAAATAGAAATTTCATTTGTTAGCTATACTTCTGTATATTTTTCTGAAAGAGTTAAACACATCATGTTACAGAGATATAAGCATACCCATTTTTATAACAGCAATTCACAATTGCTGAATAATGGAGTTTAGATGCTCAATGACAAAAGAATGGAAAAAATGTGATACATTTACACAGTGAAGTATTATAATTCAACCATAAATAAAAAAAAGCTTGAGTCATTTGTAGGAAAGTGAATCAAATGTAAAGACATAATACTAAGTAAAATCAGTCAGACACAGAAGGCAAAAATCAGAAAGATAGATTTCTTGGAAATGGGGAAGTGAGGAGAGGTGAAGAGAAAAAGGAAAGGGTATCAAAATGATCAAAATATGATATATATGTATGCATTTCCCAAAGCAAATGTAATTATTACGTATACTAAACAGATGCCAATTAAACAGAAAGTTCAAAAATCCAATATAAAAACACTTTCCTAATGAATTTATAACTTTTTGTTCCAAAAAAACAATTGATGTGGGTTATGCCAACAAATAAAAAGGGACATTGGAAGATGATGGGAATGGCTGTTGGACAGATAAACCACCAGTATCTGCCACTCTCCATACTGCTAAGGTGGCACTTCATAATTGCATTCCCTGCAATTTAGATGTTATTGGCTGCAAACTAATTACTGCATTTGCAAACCTTTTTTACTTATTTTGCAATGCCCAAATAGTCCCATCCCTTCCTTAACCAAGACCTGGAAGGCTCTATTGTGACCTTTTTTCAGATGATTTCTTTTACTCTTGCCTTTGTTCATACTTTACTAAGTGTCTAGGTAAACAGATATCTAACTAAACTATTTAAAACTAATCATTTAGAAGGACTAGTGTATCAGGAACCTGGCCTAGATCCCCAATCTCCCAAACGAATGTATAGCAAAGGTTAAAATAAATGAGATAAGTGATATGATTTTAGAGCTCCAGGAGGATCAAAACCCTTCTACAGAGTTTGAGACTCTGAGGGCTAAGACAAGACCTGTCTCTGGGCAGCCTGTGTTTATTTTTCAGTCAAAGAAGGGATTGCAGTGTAAAACAGGAAACTGAGCAGGATCTTGGGAGTGGTTCAAAGACTTTTTCTAAGTAGCAGATTATGTTGGTTTCAGAGAAGTATCTTGATCTTGTGTATAATCTTGAGATGACTCATGAAGGCATAGATGATCTTAAACTAAGAAGAGTCAATGGGAAATCTCAGATGGGTGGCACCAATAATCCTAATCCTTTCTTTCATTCCAAGGAAAATATGCAAAACCAGACACTGTGAATTTGTGGTCCCCACCACTAGTGAAAAGCCTGATTATTACATGATTGTAATTCTGTCATCTTCAGTCTTCAGTTAACCAGGGAGATTTCTCTAGTACTAGAAAGCTCCAGAGACACCTAAGGTCCTTGAAGAAGAGTATTAAACATTGCACTGTGTGAAAATAACTCTGCAGGGTACTTCTTTTGCTATGAACAGAAGTATAAAATGCTTTAATAATATCGTTTTCATGTCTTCTATTTTGTCCTACTTTGTTGAATCTATTATTTTCAGCACTAGTAAGATCTGCTACTTACTACTTTTTGAACTTGGGAAAGCTATGTCAGCTTTATAAGCATTAGTCTCCCAATCTATAAAATGAAACAAAAATGACCCTTCACATGAGTGGCATGTGTAAAAGGCACAGCAAACATATTTTTCCTTTAGTTTTACTATGAAACAGAAGGTAAGGTGAAGGCCAACAAATGTGACCAGTCACAACAAGGAAGAGAAGCAGAAAGCTTACTTTTATTCAATGAATATAAAATAATGCATTTATTTTCATTTACCGAGAAATGTACTGTGCTCCTACCATGTTGCAGGCATTGTTTTTAGCACTTAACATGCAGTGGTAGAAAACAGAAAGTTTTCTGTTAATGATACTTATTTTTTAGTAGAAGGTGAAATTGATATAGGAAAACGATCTCAGTGGGAGACCTCCAAATGATATGGGGGAATGAGACTCCCAACCTACTATAAGTCCAGCGCGAGTTCGTGTTCTCTAAAAATCGAAGAATGAATTTTAGGAACAACGGAGGGTAAGAGCGAAAGATATTTATTGAGAGAAATCTTCTGTCTGAGGGACAGAATGGGGGCCCGAGTGGGTTGCCCGAGACTCTGTCTTTTCCAGTGACTTTTATAGAGCAAAACCTTGATGGGGAAAACTGGGAACTCACAAGGCAGATGGACTTGAGGTGGGACAAAACTGTAATCAACCAATAAGATTGATTGTTTAGGTAAGATTCTTACAGATTAGGGGATTGGGATGGTAATTCTTAGCTTCTCAAGATGATCTATCCCTAATCCCTAATGCTTATACTTAGGGTGTGGTTGTATTTGTTTTGTCTTCTGTCTTGAGGTCTGGCCCACGGCAAGAGGTGTGTGTCTCTTCCTAGGTCACAAGATATCTGGTACTCTGTGCCTGCTCCATTGAGGGCCTAGCCCTGCCTATAATATTTCTAACTAACTCAGTTGCCTGTAACAAAATGATGTTTGCATTTCCAGTAATCAAATACATTTCCTGATTAGTAATTTCTTCAGTCTATTATTCATTAAGTTACTTTGGATGCAATTATCCAAAAATTATGTTCAAGATTGTTATTACAATAGAAGTAATATTACTTTTAGAAATTTTAGAAAACAATGAAGATTAAAACCACCCATAATCCCATAACATAAGGACACCATGGCTGTCATTTCTCTGTGTGTACATTTATATCCATTTCATTTGTTTTTGTCTACATAGATAAATGAACTAATGTAATTTTCTAAAACTAATGGTGGTTGTGTTATAAACTGTTTTTCCTCATGAGCTTAAATATTCTCTAAGAACATTATTTCTACTATTCCAAGTCAGGAATGGATATGCTATAGTTTATTTACCTAGTACCTTACCATTAGACTTGAGGGATTTTAAGGATTTTCAAATTATTTTAATTAAAATTATGATAAATAGCCTTGAATATAAACATTGATATGTATATTTCATCATGTCTTTAGCATAACCATCTAGAAGTGACTTAAATGAGTCAGAGTCTATTAAACGTTCATAGATTTTATACAAAATTCTGGCTATCTTTCCATAACACGTATGTACACCAACTTATAATTTATCCATGTTTATTTTGCTATATTGTTAGTAGTATTGTATTTTTTGCTTTCCTAACCAGTAAATTTTATTAGAGATAAGAATTATATCGTTAATTTGGTTTTCATTCCTTTGATTACAAAATGTGTAACACATTTTTAGATCTTTATTTTTCATTTGTCTGTTTAATTGCCTTTTACATTTCTGTCCATATTTCATATTAAGAGTATTCATCTTTTATATTTTTTGTTGTAAAAACTTCTGCATATTAGGTAAAAATAAATAGAATTGAGTTACATATTTTAAATTATTTTGTTTTGGTGGCGTTTGCCTGTCAATTTGATTAAAGGTAACTATAAATGTCTGTGGATGCTCTTATGTTTAGAAATCATTTTGTACTCTGATCTTAGAAATTGTACTTCTGCTGGGCATGGTGGCACACACCTGTAATCCCAGCAGTTGGAAGGCTGAGCCAAGAGGATCACAAGTTTGAGGCCATCCTGGGCTACATACTGAGTTCAGGGCCACCCTGGACCACATTGATTTGGGAAAACTGATCCCGGACCTCCGAATGATGTGGAGGAATGAAACTCCCAGCCTACTATACATACGGCGCGAGTTCGTATTCTCTAAAATCGAAGAATGAATTTTAGGAACAACGGAGGGTAAGAGCAGAAGATATTTATTGAGAGAAAGAAAGCTTCTGTCTGAGGGACAGAAGGGGGCCCGAGTGGGTTGCCAAAGACTCTGTCATATTTAGGGACTTCTATAGAGTAAAACCATGATGGGAACTCGCAAGGCAGACGGGCATAAGGTGGGACATAAC
>RJWM01041733.1:0-14737 GCA_004363535.1 Dasyprocta punctata | reverse complement strand
TCAGGTTATTACACACCTCACCAGACTTCTCTATAAAATTCTTAAAAGGTAAACCAAGACACACATGCCACAATAATATTACTAAGAAAAAGTAAAAAGCTTCACACAAGATCTTTACAAAAGGCCAGGGACAAGAACAGCTCATAGCCATCTATCATCATCAAACACCTCAGAACTTAAAAACAATCAACATTGATAAGAGTAATTATTAAAACATATTTTCTTTGTATCCACTGCTAAAACATAACTGCTTTTCCTAAGGACACTCTTTTCCTTCCTTTCTTACTGGAGCTACACCCCCAGCTCTGTTTTACTTTTTATTCTGAGACAGGGTCTTACTAAATCACTAAGTTGCTCAGGCTGGGCTCAAATTTGTGATCCTGCTGCCTCAGCCTGATAGAGTGCTCCTGGGTTCACATTCTTTAAACTTATATCCCCAAAGAAAATATATGAAAAGTAGATGTTTTAGGTCTTGTAATTCTACTCACCAGATGAGCCACTATAGTGACATGGTGTGCACAGAGTTCTGCAGTCCCATACCTACAATAGAAAAGCAGAGGGTTTCTATAGCTATTGAGAAAAGCAAGGAGATAAACTTCCATAAGTAATATTCTGATGAGGACACGAGCTGGTATTACAGATTGAGTATTCTTTACATGAAATGCTTTGGAAAACAAGTGTGTCAGACTTACAACTTTTTTGGATTTTAGAATTTTATATTCACATAATGAGATTATCTTGGGGGTGGGATTCAAGTCTAACCATGAATTAATTTATCTTTCATATATATCTTATATACAGAGTAATTTCATAAAATATTTTCAATAAGCCAGGGATTTAGCTCAGTGGCATAAGCACCTGCCTGGCAGGCACGAGGTGGTGAGTTCAATCTCCTGTACAAAAAAAAAAAATTTTTTTTCAATAATCCTATACATGAAGCAGTTTCATGATATGGAATTTTCTACTTCTGGAATCATGTCAGTGCTTGAAAAGTTAAGATTTTAGAGCATTTCAGATTAGGTATACATAACCATATTTCCGTGGCCAAGGAATATCACAATATAAAAAACTACGTATAAATATTCACCTGTGGGCTTGTTACAAAGAGAGAATCGGTTTCCTAAGTGAGTGCTGTAACAGAAAATCAAACCATTTTGTGATGCTATTAAAGGACCACTAAAACAATTTTTCCATAAACTTACAGGTGGAATAGTTTACCATCAGTTTCTACTAAACACCAAAACATAAGTATTTTGTACCGAGCAAGGAAGCACCATGCATCCATAGCTAATAAGGACGTAATCATATTAGCGCTAAGCACAGCATTCAACAGAGCAGCATCCTAAAGAAAAAAAAGAAGTTAATTTGTTAATACACTAAAATTAGTGATAAATTATCATTAACATTACATTTCTCAAAATAAAACAAAAGTCCAAATAACATCCTCAATGGGAAAGTTCTACTTTGTAATACTGAAAGAAACCTATGATAGCACTCCTTCAACATTTATTGAGCATATACCATATGTTAACGTTGCCCTGGGCTATGGGGAATCAAAACTGATTTTGAGTGTATTAAATCATTATTACTCAAAGATTCTTTAAGTAGTCTGAAATCTTTAAAACGATAAAACTATAAGCTTCTAGTTTTCTTTCTGCCTTTACCTATTCACATATAGTATATTTAATATGTGGTAGCTATACTCATTTAATATCTTAAATAATACTGATTCTCATTTAAACTCTAGGAATTTTCCATTTTTCTAATTCAATGCCATTAAAAATGAAAACATCTACATCACACCTAAGGTCTATAATAGATGCACTACTACATACTGCTTGCTACTTTTTTTATAAAACGTTGATAAAATCCTATACCTTTTTCATTTTCACAATTATTTTTGCATGCCTCCCATTAAAAATGCTTTCTCAAATACTCAGGCAAATATCAGATCTCATACTACAGGAATTAAGGATTAACATCTCCAAGGACTGTGTAAAATGTGCAAGTTGAGGAAATAATATTTACAAGGAATATTTATTAACTCTTCCCACTTCTTTTTTGCATATAATTCACAATTTCATTGAAAAGAAAGCAAAAATGCAACCTCTGCTTATCCCCACACATAACATGCTTACCAGTTCAGGAAACAGTGAGGGGTGAAAGGAAGTAATAAAAGCACACAGATGAACACAAACGTGCTGATACAAAGTGACAGCCACTTCAGCTTGCCCTTTACTCTTTACTCCAGGTAACTGAACAGGTAGAGAGAGTTCACCAGAACACTGCTCAAAACTGTAGAAAATGGCCTGGAAGAGAGATTGCCTGCAGGAGAAATTGAGAACATTGAACACAACATTAAGAACATTTAATAATTAGCAGGTAAAATAGTAATACATCATATGGATGATTATTTTAGCAAAGCAAAACATCTCAAGAGATATAATCAATAATATTTGCTAATATCCATGAACATGTAACACAGAAATTAAACAAATTCACAATCAGAAAAACCACTTAAAGGAAAAAGATTTTCCTGGACATTTTTTCATCATTAATAACTTTATCATAGTACTGAATTATGCAAAATTAAAGCTTCATATAACCTGAAAAAATAACTAAGTTAGATATTATAAATAAAATAATAAGTATAATAGTTTAGACAGAAGAGATTGTTTTAAGACTGAAATCCTTGAAGAAACCTACATAAAGGATTTAAATAACGAATCAAAAAGGAATATAACTAGGTAACAAAGACAAAGCATGTGTATAAGTAGAGATAAATAAGCAGTCTTATTTAGAAAGAAGCAAAGGGTATATAGCCAAAATGAATGAAAGCATGGGGAGCAAAAGGAGAAGATGGCAACACAACAGGATGTGTTTTAAATGCAGTGCCAAGGATTGTGACACTCTGCTTCAGGTTTCAAGCAGGAGTACAGGAAGCTAAAGCCAGGTATAGGAAGATAAACAGGACAGAATGGCTTAAAAGGAGTAAGGCAATATTGAGCATAACAAGAATCCAGGGAGTAAGAAACTAGAGTCTGCGCCCCAGTGTCAGCAAGGAGGATGAGGACAACGAAGTCTCCAGGAGACCTGTTACAGTATTTATTTATAAAGTTCATTTACACATGCTCTTACTTGCATCTCCTCTACTACAGTCAGTATTTATAATACTCACTAGCAGGCACCAAGTTGTAAAGAAAATTAAAATAGTAAATCTACCATACATTTATATAAATCTATTTAAATAAAATTTTTCTACATAGTAGCTGTTAACTAGAATACCTGACATACAAAAAAACTTTCCACTTAACAGTTTACCTCAAGCATCACTTGAGCAGTGCGTTTGTTTACTTACTGACTGCACTGAGCATGACTCAGGCAAGTGTCATTTCAACCAGTCGGTTCTTACATTGAATAAATTTGATAAAATGGTCATTTTTATATTTTTAGTTATCGTATAAAAATTAATGAAAAATTATGCAATTTTTGGTTATCTTGTATTTAAATAACTGGACTGGTTTAAGTGGCTAAGACCATTCCAAACACTAGGGTATTCCAGCCCATAGTAACATGAATGGAAATAAACAACATGTGTGCTACCTGCTCACAGCTTCTGAGACTCGGCTTTCTGTGCACCACAGGGCCTGCACATCCTCAGGCTGAGACGGCAGCTTGTCCATGACAGCAACCAAGAGCAGGCACTGTGGAAACTGCAGGTCACATGGCAGGTCTTCCAGGTCACAAACCAAAGGACACATTAATTTATAACAAACTGGTAAAACACATACCCTAAATGTTCCCAGCAGAAAGGTGTTATATAAATAAGAGGAATGATTTTTTTTTAAAACGAGAAATATGTTTCAACAAAGTAAAAGAAATTTTAAGTAATAAGTTTTTATGTTTTAATGGCTATATATAATGGCTATGAAAGGGAAAATAACCCTGTCTCTAATCAGTCATAATTAATTGTACATGATTTAACACTTGATCTTTTTTGAAGCTTACCTAACTTACTGTCCAAAACCACTTGCACAAAAGGTTGGAATGTGAGCAGCTGACTGATGAGGGGATCCAGCATCACCAGGAAGGTACCTGCTATTTCCTCCTGAAGTGCTTTGGAAACCCTGGCAGCATACAGGCTCGGGGGAAACTTACTAGAAAGGGAGGAGAAAAAAATTCATTAACAGCTATCTTCTAAATTTAGATAGAAGTAATACAGACTGATGGTATAGTAGTGGAAATACACAGTTTATATCTGTTTTTGTAAAGCAGCAAAATAATCAAAGTACTGAATTGATACCAGAACTGAATGAGGCCTCTGAACTAAACAATATAGCTGCAATTCTACAAAATTAGAAGTTTTCAATCTTGGAGAAATTCTTAATACTGGTTTTTGTTTGTTTTGTTTTGTTTTACAGTGCTGGGGATCAAATCCAGGGCCTTGTCATGCTAGGCCAGTACTCTGCTACTGAGCTACATCCCCAGCCCTTTAGTATTGGTATATTTTAACACCATTGGAAAAAATAAATAAAATGTAATGGTTAATACATTGCGTCAACTTGAGAAGTCTAGAAACTTAACTAAGTAATTCAGCAGCTCTCCATCCTGGGGTGTACAGGACATGCCCTTACTGCTCTAGGACGCTATTCATTGTGTCAACTTGAGGAAGTTTAGAAGTTTAACTAAGTGACTCAGCAGAGGGCCAGGGTCCTCACTTTGTAAACATCCTGAGCCTGTGCAAGAGAGCACAGAGATGGTATGAGTGCTATGCCCACCCGAGGGCAGGTAGCCTGCATACAACGTAAGGGTTCTGCCTTGAACTATTGACCCTCACCATGCCACCCTGCCTTGGAGCCAACTGATGATGGACTGAAACCTCCACAAACTGAGACAAATAAGCCTTTCCTTCCTTAATTTTGGACTCTGGGTGTTTTGTCTAAGCAACAAGAGAAAAGTAACCAACCCATAAAAGTAATGTAAAAATATGAATATTAAGTCAACAAGTAAAAACACTGTATATAAAATACTTCTGATAAACTCTGGCTTAATTATTCCTGCTAAAAGTTGTTTTAAAATGCTGAATTTACTATGAATTAATGCTGCTTCTCAGAAGCTGAAGTTTCTTTATAAGAAATAAACTGTATACTAACACTGAAGGAGGCTATAAAAACATTCATGGAAATATCTCAGTAACTGAACTGGGGTTTAAATTAACATTAATTCAAATCTGTGTGAAATACATAGTTAATATTTTTGTCATGTTATTTTAATTATGGTAAATATGACAGTGCATGAGAAAAGTCATCCTGGAGTTGATAACAAACAGCATTCAACACAATATACTTGACAAACACTTGAGGTCTTTCCAGTGTCCTGGAAAAAGCACCAATTGTAATGCAAATGCAATTTGCCAGTTATCAGTTAAATGACTTTAGTTCATTTATTTGACATTCTTGTTCCTCAGTTTCTCCACTTATGATTGTAATTCAGTTATGAAGATCAAATTATAAGATGAAAGACATATAAATAACATTAGGTAATGAAACTCCATACAATTGAAATATAGCTGAGTATCAAAATACTTACTTTCGAATGATGTGTTTTTATATTAATTTGTCATAATTTTTAAGTGCCTTTGCATACATGTCACACACTATTCAAAGAGTAGGGAGTATAGCAGTAAACAAAATATACAAAGTCACTGCACTTGTAGTTTACATTCTAATGAAAGGGGTTAACCAAGAAATATATATATAGCAGCCCCCCTTTATCCATAATTTCAGTTATCTATGATCAACTGTGGTTTGAAAATATTAAATGGAAAATTCTGAAATGATTCTTAAGTCTTATGTTGTGTGATGTTCTGATCTGTACAATGAAACTTCAAGCCTTTACCTGACCTGGGATGTGAATCATCCCTTTGTCCAGTGTGTCCATGCTGTACATGGTAAATGCCAGTAAGTCACCAGCTGTTACTAGATCCACAGTATCATAGTACTTGTGTTCAGCTGACTCTTATGCAGTAGCCTAATACTGTGTTATACTATCTATGTCGCTCACTTCATTCATCACACCATAGGCAGTGAATCATCTCACATCATCACAAGGTAAGTATCAAATGACAAGATAGATTCAGATAGACCATTAACTTTTATCATATTTCATTAGTATAATGGCTCTATTTTGTTGTTGCTAATTGTAAATTTTTTCACAGGTATATATGTAAGGGGAAATGTAGCAGAATTCAATACCATTCAACTGAACATAGCACAGTTCAGTACTATTGGATGCTTCAGGCACCCAATGGAGGACTTGGAACATACTCCCCATGGATAAGGGGCGACTATTGCAATATAGTAAGTAGATGTTAATTAAGTGCTATATAGAAAAACTAAACAAGGAAAAGTGAGGAGAAAGTTCATTGATGAAAGTCACTTGAGGGTTGCACAGAGAACTCAAGTGAAGTGTGTTTGCAAAATTCACTTTGATTATTGTATAGAACAGATTAGAGCAAAGCAAGGGTAGAAATACAGACAACAGGGCAGATGCTTTTTTGCCAAATCCAGGATAAAAATAAGAATAACTCAGAGAAGATGACAGCAGTTCAGATGGTGAGAGGAGGCTGGATCCTGTGGGTATGTGTAAACATAAAAATATTTATACTTATACAGAAACAATACTGCCGAAATATGCTATGGAATCAGAGATCACAGCAAGGTGTTTTTGCCCAACAACTTGAAGAACGAAGTTGTCATTTAAACTGGAACAAAGAAGCTGAAAGAAGAATGGATTTTGTGGGGACTGGATGGGTGGAAATCCAATGATCAGTTTGAGCCAATTTCAGTGCATATGTCTCTACTGGCAAGTAGACATTAAAGGAAGGGCATTAACATAAAATCTTGAGACTAAATGATGATAAAGGGGGAACAAGCCTGAGGATTAAGCACTTGGGAGAAGAGGAGGAACTTGCTGAGTAGCTAATGAGATGAGATCAAAACCAAGGAGATGGGGGTCTAGAAACTAATAGAAGAAAATGTTCAAAAGAAAGGGTCTAGCACTGCCTACAGGCTGTGTAAGATGAAGGCTGAGATGGACCACTGGATGCAGCAACATCAACGTGGAGAGCAATGAGGACCCCAACAAGAGCAATTTTAGTGCCAGTGAAATGGTAGGCAGAAGCTTGGACTGGAACAGCTTTGAGAAAGCGAGCAGAGAGCAGAATAGACAGCTGTTTCTAGGAATTTGCTATAAAAAGAAATGAGAGGGTTTTGGGCAGTAGATGAATAGTCAAAGAGATTTTCATTGTTTTGTATTGTTAAGATGAGAAAAAGAATAGCATTCGTACTCACTTGAGAATGGTCCAGTAGGGAGGGAAGATGGATGTCACAAGAGGGAAAAGGAGTAACTGCTAGAGTAAAGTGCTGTGCATGTCAGAGACTGAAACTCAACCACAAAATTGAGAGGATGGTCTTGGCACACACAGGGCTTATTCAGGGAAGCAAGAGAATGAATGTAGGGCCTAAAAAATAGTAGAATGGCTAGTAGAGGAAGTGTATGAAAACTCATTTCTAATTGCTTCAACTTAGTAACAAAAGAAAAAAGGCACTGACAATGAGGAATGGACAGGTGTTGGCGATATAGAAGCTTACAGAAAAACAAGTATAAGAAGCTATCTAGGAGACTAAATGGACCAGGGAAATATAGAATTGCTAAATAAATGAACTGATAATTATTTTAGTGTCAAATTTAGAGCTTTTTTGAAGTAACTATCAGTTCAGTTGTTAATAGTCCCATCTAAATTATGATCCTTTTTAAAAGGGTATTTAATACCCAATTTAGACTTCATAGAAGTACAATAAAAACGAATAAAGATTTTGAGAAATGCTAATGTGCACACAGGAGAAGCTGACAGGTACTTGACTTTTTTCTTGAACAGTCTGGCTTGCCAGGAAAGCTGAACAAATCAAGAGAACATCTGCCTTCACAGAGGCAGTCTTCTAGGTTCTGACACTGATAGTGAGGCAGTGAAGAGAGTAACATGTACTGAATGTTTTTCATGTCAGGCACTTTGCACACATTATCTCACTTAATTATAACAAGAACCCTGTAAGGCAGATGCTTGGTGGGGTGGGGGCGAGGTACTGGGGATTGAATTCAGGGTCTTCCAATTCAAGATACATCCCCAACCTTTTTAAAATCCTTCACACAGGGTCTTACTACGTTACTAAGTCGCCTAGGCTGGGTTCATTTATGAGTTTGTGATCCTCCTGCCTCCGGCTCCTATACTATTGGAATTACAGGCATGTACCATGACAAAAATGAGAGTCACATAAGTTAAAGACTTTCCCAGAAGTCTCAGCTATATTGTAAAGCTGAACAGAAGTAAAATCAAAAACTCAAGGAGGCATACTGTTAACTCCTAAGTATGCCCTTCCACTATGAATCTCTGCATTTGAACACTCTCAGCATAGCAACCAGCCTATCTGAATCACTTTTGAGTTTTTCCTTAGTAACGCTACTGTCATAACATTAGTTGATAAAGTTTAAAATGTTTTAACAAAAAAAAAAAAATCACCACCTCTCAGGGACATCAAAACTCCATAAATAAGTCACTTTATGGATTATCCTATACAAAAATAAAAATCAAATCTGAACATCTTTTACCCATTATGTCTTTTCATAAATTTTAATATACATCTTTTCCTCTTCTTTTGGGACCACACTTACATGTATGCTTGGTTATTTTATATTATTCCATGTGTAACTGCTGTTCTGTTCAGCCCTTTTTTCTCTATGTTTAGTCTGGACAATTTGTACTGACTTGATTTTTTTTTTTTTTTTTTTTTTTGGTACTGGCGATCAAACTTATGACCTTGTGCTTGCCAGGCAGGCTTTTATGCTGCTGAGCTATATTCTCAACCCCCTCTACTGACTTGATTTTAAGCTTAGTATTCCTTTCTTTTACCATGCTCAGTATGCTGTAGCATAGTAGAAATTAGAACAATTAACTTCTAATTTCAAATAAATTTTCAGATCTACCAAAACAAACAAAAAATAATATCCCAATATAAAATAAAACATACTATATATATATAATCTTTCCCACTTGGTATTTATCACCTCACCAATTATTTATTGTTCATGTATAAGGCACTAGTTAAGAATACAAAGATAAATAAAACTCATAGGAATCTACCCTTCAAAGGCTTTCATTTCCAATGATTTTAAGTAAGCAAATAAAAATTTATTAAAATACAAATATTACTCTGATACTTTATATTAAAGTGTTATAGACTTAAGCTCTGAATTCTTACATTTTAATAATCATAAAGCATACTTTTTACCTGTATATCTGAAGATAAAGCTGGTGCAATGTACAGCAGGAATCAGATAGGAAAGGAAGAAATTCCTAAAATAAAAAAGCTCTATTCAATCTTTGTACAACATGACTTTTTTATACATATCTTCTCCCAAACACATACAAGATAAAAAAATTAAAAAAAAAAAAAACCCTGGATGTACCACATTAAAAAAAAAAAAAAAGCCTTACATGGGAATGAAAAGGAGTGTGAGGCTAGTATCTAACATTCTTTACTGTTAGGACTACATCATAACCACAGTTAATAGCTATAACTACTATGAGCACTTACTACGTAATCAGACATGTACCAAGTGATTTTGGGATAGGAAGATAGGGCATGGTTTAAACTGGTTGGGAAGAGAGGCATGAGCAGATCCCCTAACATATGGGCAAAATGATTCTCAGGACCTCTTATGTGGACTTCCTGCAAGAACCCTAGCAGGTATTTGATAAGATAAACTGTGTATGTGACATCAGCATGGGAAAAAATGAAGAAAAGGACACAGATGCCATGAAGAACTCCCTGTCAGCTTCCCTCAGGATAGCCTGCCTTGTACCCCAGCATGCATTTTTACTTTTATAATTTTATTTTGGTTTTTATTTTTACTCTTTTACTCTACTCAAATTCATTCTGCAAAGCCAGTTTCTCCCTTACACTTCATTTTTAATTTTTCCTATACTGTTTATCTCTAATAAATAGGAAAATTTTCCACCATTTTTGCTTGTTTTGTTTGGTTCTTTGCTTGGAACAGAAAGAACCTTGGAACTACCTCCAGGAGACTCCAGCACCCTAAAACTCAGTAACAAGAAGCTGATTTATTTTAGTCCTCTCAAAAAACTTATTATATATTATTATCCCCATTTCACAGACTAGAATGCTGAAGATCAGAGATCAAATAACTTCATCATGGAACTAAACACCAGAAAGGCTCAGACTAAAGTAAAGGCGAATGATTTCTACACCATTATGACCAAGTTATCTCTTAGAAAGTAATAGTATATATTAAAATATAAGATATAGAAAAAAAACCTCACAATCAACTTAAAAATTCTTAAATTCCTAGTAAAATGACTTTTTAAAAGTCATAATTAACAAGAATCATACCTTCTGCATGCCAAGAAAACATCAGATGGGTGAGTGGGGCACTTCCCTTGGTCCACCTCTGACCCTAGAACACACCCTCTGCAAGCTTCAAGGAACCCAGCATAAGAAGACAGGACAGCAATACACTGGCACTCAGGGTGTGAGCTACAGAATTCTGACTATAATAAAATCACTGAAGATTCTTATCTTCCCCACAAAGAAGGAAGACAAGGTTGAAACCACAGTCAACACGGACAATGGTTTTTGAAAGTCATTAACTTCTATCACTAACAATTTTTCTTTTACTGTTGTCTACTCTCTCCAATAATCTTCACAGATACTTTTTTTATTCTATTCATGTAACATCAAATATCACTGCTATTCTGATACTCCCAAGTATGCAGATCTAATTAAAATTGTTAGTTTCAAAGGTTTAACATTTAAACTTTAACAACATAGAAGTATACCATAAATACATTGTAAATGGTAAACTAAAATATTTTCTGAAAATTGATATGCTTATGGAAATAATTTTTTGTATTTATGTGTAAAAATATTCTTTTCAGAGAACTAAATAAAAATAATGGTAGCAACTTAAATAACAGGTACACAAAAAAAGAAATTTACACTATAGTATTTTAAAAAACCTTTCAAAATAAACTTACCAAAATAACTTCAAAAGACCATTTAAAAAGGACAACTGATAGGTTTAACATTACTGAGCTATTAAAAAAAAAAAAATAGGCTATACCTTAATGTAGTGCAAAAGCGAATTGGCAAAGAACCGACACAATTTGAGTGTTTTCTGAAATAATCTGTAGTCAGCATTATCCTGTCCCACCTAAAAAAAGAAAAATGGAAGCAAGCATAACAAAAATAAAGACACAAACTTAGCTACACTTGTAAATGATACAACATTTTCTAAGATCTCATAATACAGTGTAAAAATTTTCCAAGTACACATAATTATTCTCTATATTACTGATAGGAGCAATACAGATACCAAATAACAATGTATTTCAAAAAATTAAATTGTACATTAATAAAAATAAAGAGAAATTATAACAGCAAAACAAGTAATCCTTGACTGATTTGAAAGTAAAAGGAATTTAAATAATTTATTTTTCTTTGCTATATGGGGATCAAGTTAATAGTACAAAGAAAAAGGTCACTGATACAGAAAAGAAAACATACAAACCACCAACAACTAACACTGAACAAATCTAAGTTACAACCTTATTACAAATCCTTTGGGGAGAGAAAGAATTGAGGGTCTTTTGATTAGCAAAGATTAAAAAGATATAATATTCTTGAGCTGGAGAGGAAATAGGGTACACTTTACCACTGGTGTAAGCATAAATAAAATATGTCCTTTCTTTAAAAGCTAAAATATTAACATTTCTTGATTAGTGATTCCATTTCTAGAGCTATCTCCCATAGTAATACTAGCAACCATAATACAATGCAGTGTTTTTTTACAATGTGAAAACTGAAAAGAATCAAGTATCCATCATACAGAGAATGGTTAAATGTTTATGATCTATTACAGACCATAATTCCAGACAGCTATTAAAAAGAACAGGGCACACATATTTTCATGGACACAGAAAGCCTTAAGACCAAAAGTTTTAAATTGATGCTATAAAACTTAACAGGTACATTACCTTTAATTTTGAGAATTTTATATGAAAATAACCTATCTTGACATTAAGGCTGACTGTTCAATTCTTTTCCAGTAATATACCAAAACCTGAATTAAACCCAGCTAAAATGGAATGGGATGATACACAAATTGGACATAACCTTAATTTTGACCTTTATTAAAAATAATAGAAAAACAACTGGCCTCAGTAGAAATAGGGTGAATCAAAATTCACCTTTCTCAATGGTTATCAGCATGAATTCTCTTATATCATGTTGATGAGTACAGAACTACAGCAATTAAAGATGAACCCACAGATCTGAAACATATTTTGTTCAGCATAGATGTCATATCCCCCTAAAAAACCTTTCTTGACTTCATGACTGGGGACCTACCTTACATTCTTATAAACCAATTAAAACCACACTACTCTATAATTACCTATATTTATCTATTTGTCCTCCTAACTTGTTGAGGACAGAGAATGTCACTAACAGCACCTAGTACATTTCCTGGCACACAATAAACACTGAGGAAATATCTGATAAAAAGTGAATGACTAGATAGTAAAACACGACTTATTACCAGTGTGTTTACTTTAAATTTTCTCTCATACTGGGCACCGAACCCATGGTCTCATGCATGATAGGCAAGTACTTCAATGCTGAGCTACATCTCCAATCTAAATTTCTCTATGAGAAAAACTGAATGAATCCCTGGTGGCTAAAAACCTGCATGGTGAGAAGACTAATTCAATATTCTCTTTTTGAATCTAAATTCAAAACTTAATAAAAAGTAACTATATTAATTATAAGGGCAATTATGGGTAGAACTGTGCCCCCTTGAAAAAGATATGCTAAAGTTTTCCAACCCAAAACACTTCAGAAAGTGATTATACTTGAAAATAGGGTCCTTGCAGACATAACTAGTTACAACGAGGCCATACTAGCATAAGGTGTGCCTTTAATCCCGTATGACTGATGTTCTCCTAAATGATGTGGGAACACAGGAGATAGAGATGATACGATGATGCAGGCAGAAGTGGGAGATACGGAACAGCACACTGAGGGTAAAATGTGGAGCTAAGACAAAGTCATGGGTCAGAGTCTCCCCTAGAGCCTTCAGGAGAATAGGGCTCTACTGCCATATTTTAGACTTCCTGTCTCTAATACTGTGTGAGAATTAACTGTTTCTTTTGCGGGGGAGGAGGTGAGACAAGGTATTGCTATGTAGTCCACAATGGCCTTGAACTTACAGTGATCTTCCTGCCTCAGCTTCCCAAGTGCTGGGATGACAGGCATGTGTCTCCATGCCTGGGAGAGAATTAACTTGTGTGAAGTGAGTTTGTGGTGATTTTTATGTCAAGCCCAGAGAACTAACACAAGAATCAATTCATCCACACACCATACTACGTAATTAATTTTGCGTAAGATGCTGTGATCTAAATGTTGCCCCATTCATATTTTGGAACCAAATACCCAATGGGATAGCAATAAGAGGTGGGGCCTTTGGGGAAATGATTAAGTCATGAGGGCTCCGCCCTCAT
Source organism: Dasyprocta punctata (assembly GCA_004363535.1). Taxonomy (NCBI): domain Eukaryota; kingdom Metazoa; phylum Chordata; class Mammalia; order Rodentia; family Dasyproctidae; genus Dasyprocta; species Dasyprocta punctata. The sequence continues at coordinate 1,101 of RJWM01041733.1, read as the reverse complement.
GCATGGGATCAGTGCCCTTAGAGGTTGGAGGAAGATGACATGCCCTTTCGCCACGTGAGCAATCCCTCGTCATGCACAGAATCTATTGGCACCTTGATCTTGGACTTCTTAGCTTAAAAAACCATGAGAAACAAACATCCATTACTTAGCAGTTTACATTATTTTGTTTTCAGTACCCCAAACAAACCAAGAAGAAAGGTACAAACTGCTTGGAAAATTTTGATTTCTAAATAAATATCAATAGTGAACAGCAGAGGGCACTACCAATCAGAGTTTAGGGTTCAGAATAGAGAAACACTGTATTCCATCTCAGAGCTCCAGGTCAGGCAACAGCAGTGAGTGGAGCTACTCACATTTATGCGTCTTGTAGGTCAGCCTGAAATGCATAGTGAGACTGTGTCTCAAAAAATAGGGCCAGGGATTTAGCTCAGTGGCTTAAGCACCTGCCTGGCAGTTGTGAGGTTGTGAGTTCGATCCCCGGTACCAAAACAAAACAAAACAAAACAAAAAAACCAGGAGGATGTGATTGAAATCAATTTAATTCTCTGATTCCTGTATAACAGCAATTTATACGATAAATTAAGATCCTGTATGTACAAGTAGCCACCCTGGCTGGGTGTCCCCAGACTTCAGCTCATCTTGCCCCAGTAGACGATACTGTTGCTTGGCCTTTCCCATTTCACTCCTGTCCAGGAATGTCTAATCTTGCTCTCCAATCACTAGCTGAGGAGTCTGTGGTGTTAACATGGGCACAACGAACACTAGAAAGGGGAGACTGGGGTTGAGGGTAGGGTACACAGGCTGAAGGCAGACAAGGCAACAACCTTGACAAATCAGGATACTCAACCAAGTAACATCTCTTTCAACAAGGTGAGAGGATCCAGAGAGGGGCATGGAGGAAAGAGGAACAAAAAAGAAAAGGAAAAACAGACAAGTGACTTAAAGGGAGAATAGATAAGAGAAAAAGAAGAGAAGCAAGAAGACAAAGGTTAGCTCCTTCCTAGAGCTTCCTACTTCCTTCTTAATACCTTCAAACTCCTTTTCAAAGCTCCACCCTCATCTAGGGTCTGTCCTTCCACACACCCCTCCTCCACAAGTGCT
>RJWM01041732.1:0-14864 GCA_004363535.1 Dasyprocta punctata | reverse complement strand
GAATTAATTTTTCCTTACTTGAAAACTTCTTTGGTGAGAGACTGGTCTAGCGTTTGAAACAAAAAATAAGACACTATATGAAAGGCATCACGGTTCAGCTTGTCAAACATGTTCCTAGTGATTTAAAATGAAAAAGAAGCAGGAAGAGAAAAAAGAAAAAGGAAATGATTAATAAAACTGAACATCACCAATGAGATACGGCTCTTGCATGGCACGCACAAAGGGCCCCAAGTTTCATCTCCACCTTACCTCCCAAAAAAGTTAATAAGAAAGGAAATCTTATTTCCAGGGAATCAAACCAAGTAAATCCTTAACTTAGCATTACTATTCTCTTGTTTAAATTCCCATGCCTAGTCACATGTCAAACTCCATTCACAAACTGCAGAGGGAGAGAACCAGGCCTCCCCCTCACCTGGGAGGTGATCCCTGCTCAGAAACCAGCACCATGCCCGGGCTCCTGCTGGAGTGGGGACAGCCGCACCCAAGCCTCTCCGTGAGTCAGCGCCATTTTCAGACCTCAGAGGGAAAGAACCAGGCCTCGCCAGGATGCGATCCTGGCAGGGAAACCATATCATTTTCATTGTTTTGTTGGGTTGGATTTTATTCTCTTTTGTTTTGTTTATGTTAAATCTGATGGCATGAGCCACTATTTTAAAGTTTGCAAGGCATATTATGGTAGCCATTTTGGATTTACTACTGGCTTGTTTCGAAGTCCTTTATCACATTCACTGTATTGTTTTTACTGTTTCTATTCTATTCTGTTCTGTTCAATTTTTACTACGTCCGAAGGTACCTGCAGCTATTCTGAAGACAACAAAAGGCATTATGGTAACTGTTGTCAGTTTCGTAAGTTCTTGAAGTCCTGTACACTGGTTTATTATGGGGGGGAAAAAAACTCTTGTCCTTTTTTTGTTTGTTTGTTTGTTTTTTTGTTGTTGTTCTTTTGGTACTGGGAATCCAACTCAGGCAGGACCTTACACTTGCCAAGTAGGTGCTGTGCCACTGAGCTATCCCTGGTCCTCTTTTGTCCTTAGAATGTCTCTTATTTCTGAAGGAATACAAAATGTTCCATCCATCCTATTTCCCTACCACCTCTCAAAACCCATTACTTGCTCATAGTACTCTGCTCTCAGTGACATTTGTAATTTATAGTATGGAATTTGGTGTTGATTTATTCACCCACACACTAGACAAAAATTCTGTAAGGGAGCCGGCGTGGTGGCGCACGCCTTTAATCCCAGCACTAGGGAGGCTGAGGTAGGAGGAGCGCTGTGAGTTCAAGGCCGGCTTGGGCTACAACACGAGCACAAGGCTGGCCTGAGCTACACAGTGCGACCCTGCCTCAAAAAACCAGGGCCGGCAGTTTGGCTCAGCGGCTTACACGCCCGTCAGGCAGGCGCAAGGTTGTGAGTTCAATCCCCGGTGCCGCAAAAAAAAAAAAAAAAATTCTGTAACGGAAAAAAGTTTTTTTTCATCTTTTTGAGACAGGGTCTCACTGTGTAGTTCAGGCTGGCCTTGAGCTCACTTTGTAGCCCAGGCTGGTCTTGATCCTCCTGCCTCAGCCTCCCAAATGTTGGCATTACAGGCATGCGCCACCACACCTGGCTGTAAGGGAAAAGTTTGTATTTCTTCTGCCCACCACTATACACTCCAGTCCAACACTATATTCAATAAGTATCTGTTTGCCAGAAGTGGCCACAACTGTGCACCCAGCACTCAGGAGGCTGAAACAGCAGGACCACAACTTCCAGGTCAACCTGAGTTGCATTTTAAGACCTTGTCTCAAAAATAAGTATTTGTTGAATGTCAACAAAGAATCAGTCACTTTTCTTTCCATTTCCACTGCCTCCTTAATTTAGGCCTAGTGAAACCTACTTCTAATCCATTCTCTGTAACGTAACCAGTATGATTTTTCCAGAATGTAAAACTTCAGGGCAAATACCGCAGAATGGGACTACTGAGTCATGTTCAGTGTTCCATTCAGTTTTACAAGAAAGTGTTATATTTTCTAATTTGTGTGTTATACAGAACTATATACTCACACAAACTAGCAAATCATGGAACTGCAAACCAAAAAGAATGTTCCCATATAAGCAAATTTTAAAAATTAAAGCAAAAACCAGAATGCACACCAGGCATAGTGGTGCATACCTATAACCCCAGCTACTTGGAAGGCTGACAGGAGAATCACAACTAGACTCAAGTCTGGGGAACTCAGGTAGCCCCTGTCTCAAAATTAAATAAGGAGCCGGGCGTCGTGGTGCACGCCCTTAATCCCAGCACTCCGGAGGCTGAGGTAGGAGGAGCGCTGTGAGTTCGAGGCCTGCTTGGGCTACAACATGAGCGCAAGGCCGGCCTGAGCTACATAGTGCGACCCTGCCTCGAAAAACTAGGGCCAGGAGTTTAGCTCAGTGGGGTAAGCACCTGTCTGGCAGGCGCGAGGCTGTGAGTTCAATCCCCGGTGCCGCAAAATAAATAAATAAAAATTTAAAAAAAAATAAAGTAAAATAAAATAAAGGCTGGGAATGGAGATCCGGGGTACAGTGCATGCCTAGCATACACTAGGCCCTGAGTTCAATCTTCTTACTGCCAAAAAATATATAGGGAAGAATGCAGAATGCAACTGTATTGCTGTATAAGCCAGAGAAGAAGACATTAAGATGGCTAAAACACGGGCGAAGAGAATGCAGGGACAATGAAAGCCATTCTCAGTGGAGCCACTAAAGAGGCCTCAAGCTTCTCTGCAGTGTAGTGCAAATAAGACTCTGCTGTGGGTCATCAAATCAAGTGAAATAAATCAAGTGAGTATTTATTAATAAACACACCATCATAACCTGATAAGTGGATTTCTGGACAAAGCACTTCATACGTATTAATAACAGTAACATCCCTCTCCAGCACCAAAGGGGGAAATGGTTTCTAAGCACATTATTAAAATTATACAGTTACAAAACTCGACTAGGTTGGGGGACAATAGGAGATGGCCAATGTATCCTCGATTCCTCTCGGCCTTTACTGGGAAAGATAACAGATACTTTCTAAAATTACATGAATATAAACAAAATATTTAGTTTTATGGTCATAACCAACCAGAAGCGGCAAAAGTAAGGGAAGGAGTTTACGCTTTTTGTCTTAATACCCTTCTCTACTATTTTTTTTTTTTTGTTTGGAATGCTTTATTGTCCTTATTCAAAAAGTAAAAATTCCGAGCTAACGTCCCGTCACAGGCTCCTGTCCCAAGGCGTCAGTACCTAGTTTCCAGGACTTCCCACGCGCCACTCCTCCCCGTACCTCACAGACCACCCACCTCCGGCACCGAGGCGGGGTTTCGTCCCGACTGCAGCCTGTTCCCCAACAAAGGGCTTCCAGCGTTTTGCAGCCAGCGCCTGGCGCACAGGGACCGCTCAGCTCAACCACTTCCGACTCATCAACCCGCGGGATCTGCGGAGGGCGGAGGGCGGCTAGCGCCGGCCCGCAACCCCCAGCCCCGGCCCTCCCGGCCCCGGCACCCCCGGCCTCCTTACACTCCAAGGTGCGTGTGTGACACAATCTTCCCGCTGGCCACGGTAGCCGGGCCTGGCTCGAAGCCGAGCGCCCGTAGATACATCCAGAGATGCTGCTTCTCAAAAGAAGTGACCCAGGCAGAGCTCATCTTCACGGCTGGCGAGGTGATTTCAAAGGAAGAAAGCTCAGGCCCCCAAGCGACTGTGAGGGCTCTGCTCAGGATCCCTCATTACAGGCAGCCGGAGCTCGCGGCGAACCCTCCCTTACCGCCGCCTGCTGCTTTCTCGCCGACAGCCATTTCACGTCAAACAGCCGAAAGGCCTCCGGAAAATGGAGCGGTTAGAGAAGCCTCGGCGAAGCCAACACAAAACAAGACTCCCGCGCTTCAGGAAGAGTTGTGCGCGCAGGCGCCGCCGGGCTTCCGGGAAGACTACGTCTCCCCCTAGGCAATGCGTCCTCCACGCCGCCCTTCCCGTCATTCCCAGCCTCAAAACTATAAGACCCAGAGTACATTGCGCGGCCGGTTACTGAGAGGGCGGCCCTGAGCGCGCCCTTCGCGGTCCTTAGCGTTTGCTATTACTTTTCCTCATTCTGTATATGATTGTTAAGTTAAATAAAAGTCTTAGAGTACCGTGGCTCAGTGCAATGAGAAAGCCATGTCGTATGACCCTCAACAAGTCAACTAACCTCTGAGTCTCGGTTCTGTTATTGCAAAATCTATACTCACGAAAGCTGCATCAACCGGGTGTGGTGGCACAAGCCTATAATCCCAGCACTCGGAAAGTTGAGGCAGGAAGATCGCCGTGAGTTCAAGGCCATCCTGCACCATATACCGAGCCGCTATCTCAAAAAAAAAAAAAAAAAGGTAGAAGGCTGCGTGTTCCTTTTACCTTCTTGCTCTGGCTCTCTCTCGAACACATAGCTTCCCCCTGCAACACTCTCAATTGATAGCTCTTTTGTCTCAACACATGTATGACAGGGCCTGGATATGAGGTGGGTATATTACTCCACATTGCCATCTCTGTCAGTCACTGCCTCCTGTGATGTGTCACTAAAACCACCAGCTTCTTGGAATCTTGTGCCTATCACCCATAACTCTTCTCTATGGAGGTCATCTATATAATCCCCAGAGAGCTGGCCCTCATTTCGAGAATTTAGTTCTTGTCTCCCCAGCATTGCTCCAAGGAGTTTATTGTAATACCAGTATTCCTGTGGGTAATCTTTCCAATACCCTTACTTCTCTCAGTTACTAGTCTCCACTAACTATATCTTCTACTCCACCTTAGTCTCCCAATCTCATGGTACATAACCCTAGACCTCATCAATATCTACAACACCTTCATAATCTCAATTTAAACCTCTAAAATCTTATTCCAGCCGTCAATGATACACCAGAATCTCTAATCCTTTTCTCTCTGCAGTGTTTCTAGCTCCCTTTATATCATTACAATCATCAACATGAATTCATCTTCAGCTCCCTAGTCCCTTTCTCTTTGCCAGATTTATTGGCAAAACCCAACCTTATTAAATCCAATTCTCTACCTATTCCATATCTGCAATTTAGCAGATAAAACACAATTATGATGCCTGTTTCCACTCTAAATTCATGATAACACAAATGAAATCTTAGGCCTGCCCCTGAACCCTACTATTTATTTTTCTCAAATCTCTCTTCCTCCCTCTCCCTCTCCCTTTTCCTCTCCCTCTTCCTCTTTCTCTATCTCTCGTTCTCTCTCTCTCTCTCTCTCTCACACACACACAAATTAATTCACAGTTTTAAATGTACTTAAGGGTTTTAATCTATTGTATCTCTTATCTATATGTTATGACTTGTGTCTAGATGTCTCCCCAAAGCCTTATCTGGTCATAGGTGGGAATTTTTAAGACATGACTGCATCTAGAGTATGTGGTGCTAGATTGATTCATGGTGTGATGCTAGGGTCAAAGGTACTAGGATTAAGGGTATGTGAATGCTACCACAGTAAGTAGCCTGATTAAAATAAAAGTGATAGAAAGAACTGTGGGCATCCCTTGCTTGCTTTGCTTACTTTCTGGCCACGATGAGCTGTTTCTCCCCTGTGATGCTGATCTGTCATGCCACCCTGCCTTGGAGCCAGTGACTTACAGACTGAAACCTCTACAGACTGTGAGCTAAATAAACATTTCCCCCTTTAACTCTGAGTGTCAAGTATTTTGACTCAGCAACAAGAGAAGTGACTAAGACACTATATTATATTATATTGTCCCATATTTCACCAATGTGAATCTCTTCAAATTAGCTCTTTCAAGAAGTTCAAGGCTCATTTTGTACATTTCCTTTCTCAGAAGTAGAACCAGTTGTTTCTTCAGGAAACTCTTGTTTCTTTCATCAAGAAGTGGCATTTTGTGACCAAAACCTGGGCACTAGGGATATTCATAACTACTAGGTTGGCCATGGTTTCTATAGTTTACTTATATACTTTAGACTTGTTGTTTTGGACGAGGCACTGCTCTAAGCATTCATAAACGTTAATTATTTAATTTCTATAACAAACCTAGTACTATTCTCATTTTCTAGATAAGAAAATTGAGACAGAGCCAGGTGTGGAGGCGCAGGCCTTTAATCCCAGCACTCAGGAGGCTGAGGTAAGAGGAGCGTTGTGAGTTCAAGGCCAGTTTGGACTACAATGCAAGCACAAGGCTGGCCTGAGCTGCATAGTGCGACCCTGCCTCAAAAAACCAGGGCCAGGAGTTTGGCTTTATGGCTTAAGTGCCTGCCTGGCAGGCATAAGGTTGAGAGTTCTATCCCTGGCACAAAAAAAAAAAAAAAAAAAAAAAAAAAAAAAAAAAAAAAAAAAAAAAAAAAAAAAACATTGAGACAGTGACATCTTAAGTAACCTGATCAAGGTGATGCAGTAAGTAACAGATCAAGATGATGACCCACAGCCAGGCATGGTTGTAGGATTGCCAAGTTTGATGCCAGTCTGAAAGTACATAATGAGTTCAAGGGCAGCCTGAACTACATGGCAAGACCATGTCTCAAAAACAGACAAACAAAAAATTATAACCTACAGTCTGAGTCTTTACCCATCCTGCTATGCCTCCCCTCAGACATCCTTTCGTTCACTCACATGCTGTCCTCTTTCCAGGCTGAGGGAAAGCAAACCACCCTCTACCCCCTTACTGGAGATTGAATCCAGGACCTTCTCATTGTGCTACAATCCTCAGCCATTTTTTTGTTTTTTTATTTTTTTCTATTTTTGGTACCGGGGACCAAACTCTCATGACCTTGCATTTGCCAGGCAGGTGCTTATGCTACTGAGCTAAATCCCTGGCTCCTCAGGCCCTTTTTTTTCCCCTTTGAATCTTGTGCCGTCCAGGGTGGCCTTGAACTCATTATGTAGCCCAGTCTGGCCGCGAACTCATAATGACGTCCTGCCTCAGCCTCCCAAGTGCTTGGATTACACACATGCACCACCACACCTGGTTCCAATTCCAGCCCTTTTAAACATTTTTTATTTTGAACTATGTAGTGAGTTCATATGTGTTCTCATAGTGAGTGCAAGGCCAGCTTGAGCAGCACAGCAAAACCCTGTCAGCAAAAAAAATTGTTTTTAAATTTTGAGATGGGACCTAACTTAGTTAATCAGGCTGGACTCAAATTTATGATCTTCTTATCACAGCCTCCCAGAGGGCTGAGATTACAGGAATAGGCCACCACACCTGCAAATACAAAAACTCTTGACCAGCAGACCCACTGAGATCCCCAAAAACATAAGTATGCTATTATCAAAAGATGCAGGATTGAATCCTTAGAGGGAAAAAAAAAGTCTAGTAAAAACTTCACTCTGATTCAAGGTGATATAGTTCAATTTTTATTATGGCATTTCAAGCAGTTAAATTTTTCTTTGTTTTGTTTTGGTACCAGGGATCAAACTCATAACCTTGCACTTGGCCAGGCAGGTGCTTATGCAACTGAGCTAAATCCCTGGTTTCTTTTACTGTTTTGGTTTTTTGAGAAAGTGTCTCACTATGTAGCCCAGGCTGACCTCCAACTCAAGGCAATCCTCCTGCCTCAGCATCCCAAGTGCTGAGATTACATCAATGTGCCATCATGCCTGGCCGCAGCAATTAAACTTTGAATAATTATACAGACAATGTCTTACAAAACTCTAGATCAATTAGATTAATTGCAGTTAAAATCAAGTAGACAAAACGTAGATTAACATTCCCAAAAGCCACAGGAACAAACACACAAGCAAACATGAAGTTTAATGTGATACAAATTTTATATTCAATCAAAAAGAGCTTTTTGTGTGTGTGTATGTTAGTTATTCAACATTTTGCCCTGAGAAGACAGGTCTTTAGCATGTGAATCACTTGCTTCATCCTCCTCCTCCAATTTCATCAGTCTCCGATGTCAAGTCTATGGCAGTGAAATCAAATACCTGTAAAAGAAGACTCGCGGCTATTAAACACTAGGAAAGTGAACTTTCGGGCCCACATGTGCCCTTAGAGACTACATACTGAGAAGAGGAATATTTTGCTTTGTCTAAGCCATGCTTAAAACAGAAAGAAAAAAAAAAGAATTTGCATTCTTATTCCTCCAATTCACATTTATTATGAAAGCACTAATGAAACTTCTCTCTCTCTCTCTCTGTCTCTCTCTCCCTCTCTCTCTGTCTCTCTATCGCTCTGTCGCTCTCCCTCTCTGTCTCTCTCTGCTTCTTGACACAGGGTCTTGCTATGCAGCTCAGACTGACTTGAACTCTTGATTTTCCTGCCTCTGCTGCCTGAGTGCAAAATTTTTCTTTAAAGCGAAACTAACTAGTGGTAGAATCCATAAAATGTTTTTAAAAGTCTGGAGGAATAGTAAGCGTTTCTAGTTATTTATTGATTGCTCAAAACAAAATTTACTCCATAATAAAAACAATAATATTTCATTTTACATAACTGCCTTCCAAAAATATAAACCCTGTTGGAAATGTCTGGGAATGGAATAAGTAAATGGCTTTCCATGGTGTGAGGCCACCTTCCGGGGCTGCAGTGCCACTCAACAGTGTGGTATGTGCTTAGCATGAGCCAGGCCCTGGGAGGCCCTGCCTCAAAAAGAAAAGAAAATTAGTGAGGCATAATAAATTACTAAAGACTGAAATCTTGATAACACAGAGGGGGGAAAAAGTAGCTGATTGCTTAACAGGGTCAAAATAACAACAACAACAATCAAAAACCCTCTCAAAAGACAAGGGGAAAAGGAGAAGAGGAATAAAAAGTTAAGATACAGTACATTCTACACACACACACATATAATCCCCACATTGATTGTAATCAATATATACTGCAAATATATACTAATAAAAAAAACAGAAGGAAAGAAAGAACTAGGAGTTAATGGTTAAGTCTATAGAATAAATGGTACAGAATTTAAACTGAGATGATATAAAGTTCTATAAATAAGTAAGGGTCATAATGGGGCTACACTGTGAATATATTTAATGCCACTGAACTGTACATTTACAAATGCCTAAAATGCTGGGTATGATGGCACACGTCTGTAATCCCAGCACTCAGCAGGCTGAAACAGGAGGATTGTCTCAAATTGGAGGCCAGCTGGGGCTAACATAATGAGTTAAAGGCCACCCTGAACTATACAGTGAGACCCTGTCTCAAAAATCTGAAACAAATTTAAAAATAAAAAATTTTGTGCTCTTGCCTGACCATCTACACAGGGTTTTTAGATAGACGGCACAAGAAAATCATTTAACGCATTTATGAGATAAATCCTCGTTTCACTGACACAAACAAGAACAGCAGTGGACCATCAGAGCAGGAAGGTAAAGCATATCTTGCTGAGAAACCCTATCAGGGATGGAGGCTGAAATCACAATCAGATGCAAACTGTGACATTGCTGAGGTAACTGGAGGCCCTCCCTGCAAGGACAGAGAGCTGACAATACATTCTTTTCAAGATGACCAAGCAACCATGCTAGGATTCCCAGGGACACTACACTTTGCAGGTTTTCCCTGAGATTCACAGAGGGCACCACACACACGGACTTCACAGATCCACAGTTATTACAATATATTTCCAGAAGATGGCACTAAACATGTTGAGGATGCAGGTTTTGGTTTTGGTTGTTTTGTTTGGTTTCAGTGGTGGTGGTGGTGGTATTGGACATTGAACCCAATGGGGTCTTGGAACTGAGCTACATCCCCACTTTTTAAATCTTGTGTCTAAGTCCCTACATTGCACAGGCTGGGCTCCCATTTGCAATCCTTCTGCCTCACTCTTCCAGACTACTGGAATTATAGGTGTAAACCACCACTGGCTATCGTGTTTTTTCTAACTTTCATAAATGTGGGCTAATGGTGGCCATAGGCTCTGGATAGTAGAGGCTATTAGACAAACAGAAACACCATCTATGACAATTTAATCTGCTAATAAAGGTAAGTCCATATGCAGTGCTAATAAACATGACATAGGATCAGAAAACTTGATTAATTTTTGGAGTATATACATATTTTTAAAAAGTCCTACACGTTTAGTTTGTTAATTAAAAGTAACTCAAATGTATAAGGCTATAATAGGATCATGCAAGAGGTAACGGTTAGCTATAACACCAAATATGTAGAGACTAATTTTGCTGAGTTCCATTTTTAACAGGAACTTTACTCCGTCACTTATGAAGCTTAACTGTGCTTGCAAGTGAGATGGCCAGGAGCATTTTAGTTCTGCTCTATTCTTTTTTACCCTCACTTAACAACTGGGACAGCTGAGTGGACTGGTACACGTGCCCTGCCCTAAGGTAGGATGCTTGGTAACTTAGTTCTTTTCTAACAAAGTGAGGATGCAATTAGAATTCTTGGGCTAGGAGGCATGTTAGCATTGATGACAACAAAACTAAAATGATGCTTGTTTCTATTGAACAGCATTTAACTAGTCAATGTTAGTCCTGATGTATCTGATTCATTTGAGTAGATGTCTTGCAATTCTGGACATTGGACCCAGGGATTTGCACATGTCAGGGAAGCTCTTTTTTTTTTTTTTTTCCCTTTGGAACCAGGGATCGAACTCACGACCTCACACTTGCCAGGCAGGTGCTTGTGCCGCTGAACAAAATCCCTGGTCTCAAAGGAAGCTCTTTACCACTATGCTGTATCTTCACTATGCTGTATCTTCAACCCTTTTTTCTTTTTCTAAGTTTTGAGCTAGGATCTTGCTAAATTGTCCAATTGGCTTTGCTCTTGAGATCCAGCTGCTTCAGCCTCTTGAGTATCTGGGACAAAAGGTATGTGCCACTACATTTGGTGAAGATCCTCAAAATAAAACAAGTTGTGGAATCCCTACTGAGGATCTTGTTTCGAGAAAGAAGGTCACAGACAACTCCATCCCTGTTTTATTTACTATTCCCTTTTTTTCTTTTTTCCATCCTCCTCACCTCTTTAGTTTCAGGTTAAAAACCTTTTTTTTTTTTTGGTCATATTCTCTTTACTTACCAAACTGTGGCCAATGGATTACCTGCATTATAAGCAGTAGGGATGTTTTGTTTTTAAGGATGCTTTTTAAAAGTGTAGGTGCTAGCCAGGGATAGTAGATACATACTTGAAGGTAACCCCACATTTGGGAGGCTAACCTAGGAGGATCACTGTGAGTTTGAGGCTAACCTCAGCTACACAGCTAGACCCTGTCTCAGAAAACAAATAAACAAAAAAACCAAAAAACAAAAAAAAGAAAGAAAAGAAAGAGAGGCTCTAGAAAATACCAATGACTGGAGACAAGCAGTCAAATAAATGGGTAGGCTTGATTCTGCAAACCCATAAATCTTGAAAGTCCGACTTGCCAGAAACCAGAAGCATCCTATCTGCAAAACAAAGAGCAACTCTACATATGTCAAGGAGTTCCTGCCCTTCAACTCCACTCACCTGACTATGGATTTGAGTCACATGGAGAAAACATTTGTAACTCCATCAAAAGCTTTGATAAATTCATTCAAAGGAGCATGTAAAGTTACATGATCCTTGTTTCACGGGATGAAAGATAGACTGAGACAAATTTAATTTAAACTTTAGCTTGGTGTGGTGGTACACACTTGTAACCCCAGTATTCAGGAGGCTAAAGGCAGGAAGATCACCAGGAGTTCAGGGCCAGCCTGGGCTACATGGGAAGATTCCATCTCAAAAAAACAAAACAGCTGAGCATGGTAGTGCAAGCCTGTAATCCCAGCACTTGGGAGACTGGGGCAGGAGGATCACTGGGAGTTTGAGGCCAGCCTGGGGTACATAAGTGAGTTCAAAGCCATTCCAGACTACATAGTGAGACCCTGTCTCAAAAAAAAAAAATTTCAGCCGGGTGTGGTGGCGCACCCCTGTAATCCCAGCACTCGGGAGGCTGAGGCAGGAATATCGTTGTGAGTTCGAGACCAGCCTGGGCTACAAAGTGAGTTCAAGGTCAGCCTGCACTGCATAGTGTGAGACCCTGTCTCAAAAAATAGGGCTGGGAATTTAGCTCAGTGGTTTAAGCGTGAGTTCAATCCCTGGTACCCCCCCCAAAAAAAATTCAGTTTGACTAAAGAGCAGACATTTCTGCTCACTTTTTAGTACACATAAGTAGAAGCATGTAGCTGTATTTCACATCAGTGGGGTAGCTGGTGGGGTTGGGCGGGGCTGCCTCCGGGGGTTAATTATTAGCCAAAATGAAAATTATATTGTAACAATTTACTCCATTTTAATACAGCAAATCAAAACACAAATGTTACATCTACAATTTATTATTATTATTTAGTTTTTTGAGATAGGGTCTTGCTATGCAGTTCAGGTTGACCTTGAACTCACTATGTAGTCCAGGCTGGCCTCGAACTCACAGTGATCCTCCTGCCTCAGCCTCTGACTGCTGGGATTACAAGTGTGCATCACCACACCTGGCTTTACTATGTTCTTAAAATGTTCTCATTTTCCTTTTCTTTTTTAATTGTGGCACTGGGGATCAAACTCACAGCCTCACACCTGCCAGACAGCCACTTATGCCACTGAGCCAAACTCCCGACCCTAGTTTTTTGAGGCAGGGTCGCACTATGTAGCTCAGGCCGGCCTTGCGCTCGTGTTGTAGCCCAAGCCGGCCTCGAACTCACAACGCTCCTCCTACCTCAGCCTCCCGAGTGCTGGGATTAAAGGTGTGCGCTACCACACCCGGCTTGTTATCTATTTTCTAATGAATGCACTCTTTCCAACATTAATACTGTTTTGTAAAGAATTCTTTCTAGCTGAGCAGCATGACTAAACTATGCATTTAATGTGAATTTTTTTCTGTAGATCATTTTAACCTCCTACTTTCAGTAACATTGTAGATTAGTTTGGTTTTTGTTTGTTTGTTTGTTTGTTTTGCAGCACCGGGGATTGAACTCACAACCTCGTGCCTGTCAGACAGGCACTTAAGTCACTGAGCCAAACTCCTGGCCCTGGTTTTTTGAGGCAGGGTCGCACTGTGTAGCTCAGGCTGGCCTTGCGCTGGCGTTGTAGCCCAAGTCGGTCTTGAACTCACAACGCTCCTCCTACCTCAGCCTCCCAAGTGCTGGGATTAAAGGCGTGCGCCACCACGCCAGGCTCAGATTAATATTCTTTAATAAATAATTGTAAAAAAAATCTGCATTTTTCTCTGTATGTCATTTTAATTTTCAATTTAAATAGGTTAACCTATTTAGAGATATTGGAGGGTGGCAAATTGAAGGACTGCCCCAAGTGGCATGAACTCTAGCTACAACACTGTCACAAGTTCTACAATTTGCTTTTCTGAATTAGTTTGCCACACTGCAGCTTTGTGGTAAGAAGGTTCATGACTGACCACCACTAAAAGGGTTAGAAGGCTGGATGCCCTAGGCAGAAGGTGAAGATTCCTTTTCTCCAGGAGGCCCAAAGCCTCTTTACTCCAATTTGCACATGGCTTTCTACAGCTGCCTCACCAAGACCTTAGGATAGTTACTTCCCCTCAAAGTTGTAACACAGTAGGTTAAAGCCAGCTGATAACGGACAATAAGCAATCTATGGATGATGCTTTTTTGTTGCTGAGACAAGGTCTCAGTTATGTAGTTCAGGTTGGCCTTAAACTATGTACCCCAAGCTGGCCTAGAACCCCAGTGATCCCCCTGCTTCAGCCTCCCAAGTGCTGGGATCACAGACATGCATGACCAAACCCAGCTGGTTCACTTTTAACTGATGCCTTGGGAAGAAATACCTACTGTCTCTACATGAAACTGATACGAAGAGTTACCCACTTGCTTCCTTTCAGTTTTGATTCCTTTTCACAAGGCAAACCAGTCATTACTAGGTCTTTTCACTGGCCTAAAAATCCACTCTCAGGGTACCAGTAAATTGGCAAATGAAAGGAACAACCATCGCAATCACCACTACTTAGTAAAGTTGTAATGTGCACATTAGCTTTCTCTGTCTCTCCCTTTTCCAGTACTGGGATTGAATTGAGGGCTTTCACAATGCGCTCCATCCCCAGCTCTTTCAAACTTTATTTTGAGGCAGGGTTTAAGTAGTTTAGTTACCCGAGCTGGGCTCAAATTTTTGATGCTCCTGCCTCAGCCTCCTGGAGCGATGAGATTACATGTGTGGCACCACGGCCAGCTTCTTCCTTTTTGTGAGTGTCTCATTATGTTGACAAGGCTGATCTTAATTTCCTAGCCTCAGTGATCCTCCCCTCTCAGTCTCCCAAGTAGCTGAGACTACAGGTGTGTGCCACAGTGTCCAACCTCTTATTAGCTTTGGTTTGAAACCTATTATCAAACACTCATTTTGTAACATTGGTCTTTCAACGCTTGCACCACACTAAATGCCCTAACAATCCAGATGAATTCATGGATGTGTGTTAGTAACTGTCATGCAGATCAAGCAGCTCTGTGAAAGCAACACACAAAGCACATGAACAAAGACTGATCTACTTGCAATTTTATTGATTTCAAAGGCAGTGTTCCTTTATAAGGACTAAAAATCTAAAGTCAATATACAAGCATGTGTCATTAGATACCCGGTGAGGAAGCCCACTCAGACTACTCCAGAGCAATCACCAATTTATACAAAGCCCACGTGAAGGTATTTTTATTTAGTTTAAACAGACACAGTAGCAACACAATGACCACAAAATGAGACCATAAATGCACTTGAACTGAGTTCTGGCTAGGTTCTAACAAGGCTAACATACTTTTTTTACTATTCAATAAATAGAATTTATCTGCTAATGCCAGAAACTTTAAAGCTCTTAATCCAGCTGGAAATGACCATAACCAAAGACCCTTTTCCTAGCTATCTACTTTCCCAACTGGGAATCAGCTATCAGGTTAATTTCCACGTAACAAAAGATGTCAGCTGGCTAGCTGCACTGA
>RJWM01041731.1:0-14728 GCA_004363535.1 Dasyprocta punctata | reverse complement strand
TTTCTTTGCTGATTTTTTGTTTGGTTGATCTCTCTGTGACCATGCGGTGTTAACATCCCGTGTTATAACTGTATTATTGTTTATTTGGTTTTTCATGTCTATTAAGAAGTGTCTTACATAGTTAGGTGCTCCCATATTCGGTGCATATATATTTATGATTGTAATCTCTTCCTCTTGAAGTTTTCCCCTAGCAAGTATGTAGTGACCTTCTTTATCTCTTTTCATCATTTTCCGTTTGAAGTTTGCATTGTGTGCAAACATAATAGCTACCCCTGCTTTTTTCTGGGTTCCTGTTGCATGGAGTATTGTTTTCCAGCCTTTGATTTTTAGTCTGTGAATTTCCTTTTGAGTGAAATGTGTTTCTTGTACACAGCATATTGTTGAATTTTGTCACTTAACCCACTCTGCCAATCTGTTTCTTTTTATTGGTGAGTTGAGACCATTTACATTGATTGATATAACTGATATGTACTGGCTCATCCCTGTCATGATATCTTTCTGTTGTTGGTTTTCTACATTTTCTGTTTAATTACTTGCACTGCTTAGTGGTTTCCTTTTGTTGTTGTTCTTAAGATTGTGGCTATCTTTGTCTCTTTCTAGAGTGTCTTTCAGTACTCTTTGTAGTGTTGGTTTGCTGGCCATAAATTTGTTCAGTTGTTCTTTGTCATGAAAGTATCTTATTTCTCCATCAATTTTTAAGGATTGCAGCATACCTCAATCTGGTTTGAAAGTTTTCTTTCAGGGTTTGAAATACTTCACTCGAAGCTCTTCTTAAAGGTTTGTGTTGAGAAGTCTGCTGTGATTCTGATATGCTTTTCTTCATAGATGATCTGTGTCTTTTCTCTGACAGCTTTTAGTATTTTGTTCTTGTGCTGTATTTCTGATACCCTTATTATTATATGTCTGGGTGAGCATTTATTTTGGTTGTGGTTAATTCAGGTTCTGTACGCATCAGTTACCGGTATTTCAGATTCTCTTCCCATGTTTGGAAATTTTTCTGCTATTATTTCTGTGAATAGTCTTCTCAGGTCATTTGTATTGACCCCTGCTTTTTCATTGATGCCTGTTAATCTTATGTTATTTCTCTTGGCATCATCTTGCAGCTGTTGAATTGTTGTTTCTTGGTTCCTTACTATTTTTAAGAGATCTTTTCTTTCATGGTCATGATCTCCCATGCTGTCTTCAAGATCTGAGATTCTATCTTCAGCTTCATTCAAGCGGTTTTTCAAACTTTCCATGGAGTGTTTCATTTCCTGCATTTCCCTTTGCATCTGTTTCATGCATTCTGTTTGTGTCTTATATTTTTCATTCAAAGTTTCGATCATTTTCTTAAGTTCTTCTACTTTTTTATCTTGCTCTTCTTTAGATACACACAACATTTCTTTAATAATGATTCTCATTTCATTTTTTAGCTTTGAGAATATTTCTGATTTGAATTTCTCTATAGCTTCATCAAACTCTTTCTTTACTGCATTTTCTATCATTTCAGAAAGTCCAGTTTTTTGACTCCCACTGTCTTCCATTTCAGTGTCTCTTGGGTTTGTTCTTAGTGGGCTGGGGGACTGAGACTGCCTCTTGGTCTTTCATTTTGTCATTTTCTTCTAGAACCTATGTGGCCCTGTGTCCTGTGAGGCTGACCAGGTGTTCCCCTGGTGGGTCGCACTGAGTCACGGGACCTGGTAGATCTGGATCCTGTGTGCAGCAAGTGAGGGCAGCCTCCTGGGGCATGCGGTTAGAGCCTCCACCTTAACTCGCTTGGGGCCAAGGCCTCCTGGTCCCAGGGAACTAGGCAGAGTGTACCCTGGAGTGTGATGCCACCCGGACCCTGAGTCTGGCTGCAAGGAGTTCAGAGCATCAGCTGTGCTGGGCAAGCCTGGGTGAGTCCCAGGCCTACAGTCACACTGTTTTGTTTTGATTTCCTGTGTTTTGTTTTATTTTGCTTGGATTTATTCAATTTAAAATAAAATTACAGAAAAATAAAAAAACAAGAACCACAACTTTTTTGTTCTTGTTGTAATCTTAGCCTTGTAGTAACATAAAACAAGGACTTTCTTTTATAATATTCTTTTAAAAGCCAAATATTAGCTCATAGGTGAGGGGATTATAACAGGAAATACCACAACATAGAATGTTTACAGAAAATATTTATGTAATGTCTAATAGTGTAATTATGCCCGACAGATCATCCAGAAAACCTGCCCACACATGAAGAGTATGGACATGCTCTAGTATTGCTCTGGGCTCCCTGTCTGTAATCGAAGGTCTTGGAGATTCTCTTTAATTTGGAGCCTTCCTGGAAAATTCTATCTGATCCCATAAATAAGAAAACTATATGGATTTATGGATTATGTGTCCAGTATGTGCTTATATTTTTTTAAATATAGCCCCAAGATGTGTCATGTATCTGTGATATAGATATGATATCAGATAATAAAAATGAACCCTTACTATATGTTTTTCACTTTACATATATTTATAAATTTAATTCTGAAAATAACTATATGAGATAGTATTGTTACCCCATTTTATAAATGAGGAAACTGAGGTACTGTACAGAGAAGCTATTTAAATTTCTTAGAATAAGAAATTTGTCTCAATGTCTCTTTAAAATTTGCATGATAGAGATTTTTTAATGGTTCTATGTTCCAGAATGTATACACTATTTTCTGATATATATACAGTAGGTGTAGCGGAAACAGTTTACTAGTTCTATTATATTAGAAAATTATCCAAGAAAAAAAGCATATTTCTCTTTTCCTCATTCAATCATATCTGGATATTGGGACCACATGACTACAAAGAAATTACCACAATTTTCTTCATGACACTATGTCCTAATTGGAGGGTAAGTATATGGGAAGAAATTCACAGCTTACCTCAAGTGTTTGCTTTTGTAGACCTTAACACATAGTGTTAGAGGAGAAAAGGAAGAAAAAGACAAAAGTCACAGTCTTTTTCATGCAATCACACTTCTCTTGTAGGGGTCTGAACCTGACCTTCTGATCTGCTGATTATAGTATTTCCAGAGGAAAACTATATTCTCTCTAAAGGATAGGTTCCCACTTAATTTAGGCCTTGGAGGATGGTGGTAAATATAATAATAATGTATTTAAGCATATATACTAAAGAATGAGATTAAATGGAGTTCAAATCACAGTGCCATTACTAACCATTCTGTATTCATTGCCAAATTATTTCATGTCTTTCAGCAACAATTTTTTCATCTATAAAAACAGTTGGGTTGGTATTGGTAATAATGATACCTATCACATCAAATTGTTATGAAGATTATTTGAGATATGGTGCATATAAATTATTTGGCTTAGGAAAATTATCAGAAAGTTATTTAGTAGGAAATAGTATTCCAAGTAGAATAATGTAAATGGAGGTATGATACAAGGTATATGAGAGCAAATACCACAGACAAAACTACAAAAGATTCAATATGAGTCACGGAAGGTCCAGTGGGTCATGATAAGGAATCAGGATTTATTTTGTAGTCACACTGAAAGTATAGAAGGTTTATAACCAGGTAAGTCAATAAACCATCAAATAAAGTCTCAGAAAAAGTTATAATTATATAAATAGCTTTATTTATTTTTTGACAATACCAGGATTGATCCCAGGGCCTTGCAAATACTATAAAAATACTCTACCACCTAGCTACATCTTTAGCCCAAAATGTCAATTTTATTTTATTTCATTTCATTTCATTTCATCTTATTCTATTTTGAAATTTAACAATGGTTGTTATTTTGCATAGTTATTTTCCACAGCATTGCTTAGATTACCAGATATAGACATGCAAATTTGATCTAATCATATGAGTATTAATTGTTCTTTTCCAAGAACTAATAGAATTGCTAGTATAATCATCTTAGATACCTTATGTATATATAAATACATATACATACAAATTTATATCTTGTTTCTTTTCCCTTACTTCTTTCTTCCTTTTCTGTATTTGAGTTATTTTGCCTCTTTGAGCAGTTTCTTACCCTTTCACAATATTTATTGTAGATTTTGGATCATATTTACTCTTTCAGTTTCTTACCCAAGGGAAACAATATGGTATTTACACATGTGAGTGTGATTTATTTTACTTATGAGTGTGGTCTCAAGTTGCATCCATTTACCTATAAAAGCCTTGATATGATCCTTCTTTATATCTGAGCAGTACTCCATTGTATAAAAATACCACATCTTTTTTATACGTTCCTCAGTTGATGGGCATTTGGGTTGTTTCCAAGATCTGGCTATTACAAATTGTGCTGCTATAAACATGGGTGCACATATATTATTGTGATATGATGTTTTCAATTCTTCTGGGAATATACCCAGAAGTGGGATAGCTGGGTTAAATGGGACCTCTAATCCTAGTTTTTTGACGGATTTCCACACTGGTTTCCACAGTGGTTGCACCAGTCTACACTCCCATCAACAATCGAGAAGAGTCCTTTATCACCACAGTCCCTCCATCATTTGTTATTTGCTGATTTCTTGATCCTGGAATTCTTTCTGGAGTGAGATGGAATCTCAGTGTTGTTTTAATTTGTATTTCTCTAATGACTAATGAAGCTTAACATTTTTTCCTGTATTTATTTGCCATTTGCACTTCTTCATCTGAGAACTGTTTATTCATCTCAGATGCCCATTTTTGTATTGGGTCTTTGGATTTCGTGGGCCTAATGTTTAAAAATTCTTTATATGTTCTATATAGAAGTCCTTTTTCTGAGGGACAGTTTGACTAAGATTTTTTCCCAATTTTTGAGTTTTCTTTTCACTCTGTTGGTGATTCCCTTTGACATGCAAGGAATCATGAAATAACAATATAACAGTTCTGTTGCAAGATCTTACCTCATCAATTTATTGGGAATGAGAAGTTGTTTCCTACTTGGCCCAGTCCTTTGTTCTTTGGCACTGACGTATAGTAGTTTTTAATGACCCTTAGGCAATCTAAGTCTTGATAAACCATGAAGAACAACTGATTAAAACAATTATGCCACTTTGGCTAAAGTGGTACAATGAATAATAACAATATCATCAAACACAGCCTAGAAAATGACAACCTGAGCCAGGAGTGGTGGCGCATGCCTTTAATCCCAGCACTCTGGAGGCTGAGGTAGGTGGAGTGTTGTGAGTTCAAGGCCGGCTTGGGCTACAACGTGAGCGCAAGGCCAGCCTGAGCTACATAGTGCGACCCTGCCTCAAAAAACCTGGGCTGGGAGTTTGGCTCAGTGACTTAAATGCCTGTCTGGCAGGCGTGAGGCTGTGAGTTCAATCCCCAGTGCTGCCAAAAAAAAAAAAAAATGACAACCTGTGGTAAGTATTAATTTACCACATTTAACTGTATAACTAGATTTATGTTTATATAACAAAATCTAAAACTAACCAGAAAATTGTATTTAGTAAATAATCCCTCAGTATGGAAATTTTACTCTTGGGGAGAAAATTTAAAAGCAGTTAGGGGGAAAATAGAGAAATAGAGAGAGAAGCAGCAGGTTAGAAGCAAGCCTGGAGAACACTGGAAGATCACACAAACATTAAGCAACTAGTGAAAAAGATAAGAGGGAAAGAAAGAAGAAAGAAATAAAAACAAGAACCAAACAGATCAGCAACAATAACAAAAATCCTAGAAACTATGTTTGTATTCATACTAAAACAAGAACAAAGAATCAAGAAAAAAGTGAAACACAAGAAAAGAGAGAGAAAACCAAAAAGTAATTAAAAAAGTCCTCTTCAAGGAGTGCCTATGATGTCACTGGTAGACAATGTAAATAGACAGAGTCCAAACCCAAGTTGATTAATCTCAACAACCAGCTGTAGTTTTATGGCAGGGTATTGGGTAATCCCAGTGAGCCTACATCTTTAGTTCCACTGAGGCTCAGGTTAGTTTCTGGCCATGAGGCTGGAACTAGACCTGCTCAGCCTGCAGCAGTTTGTGTGCCTCCTACCAGCTTGAACTTGGCTTCCAGACCTTCTAAAAACTTGAAGTTGCTTCCCTGACCATGACATTGTGAGCTACTAGATGGAGCCAGTAGTTGATCTGAGTTCTGAGCTCAGTTCGTAGCTCTCCGAGATGGATCCTGGTCAATCACACTGTCCTGGGGATATCTGAGCCTGGATACCTCACCTGTCACTGCAGTGTGCTGTGTCCACTGCCCCATCCCACTAGTGTGTTTCTCAGTGGAGGCTTCTGAGTTCACCAGTAGTCACCATTCATCTGTAGTTTCAAGAAACCCCTCCCACACATCCAGTCCAGGCTCATGGAGACACCGCCTTCTTCTGCGTAGAATTTTCTCTCTTCATGCTCTCTTGGGCTTCATTTCTCACTTCAGATTCTTTCTGGGTCCCAGGGACCTATCTCCTTCCTTATGATCCTCCTCACATTGCTATATTGCAGTGTCTATACACCAAATCTTGGAGGGGCTCTTTCCCTGCTGCTTACCACACAGCCATCTTCCTGGAAGTTCCATATGGATATTATTTTTAAAAACAAGGAATAACAAATTCTGGCTTGGATGTAGAGAAAAAAGAAAGTCTCATATACTGTTTGTGAGATTGCACATTAGTATAGTCATTAGGGAAAACTGTAGAAGCTCCTCAAAATTTAAAAATAGAATTACCTCATGATCCAGCAATTCCATTACTGGATATATAGACACGGGAAATTAAATCAAAATGTTGAAAACACATTATCTCACCCACCTTCGCTGAAGTACTATTTACAATAGGCAGGAAGTACAAGCAATCAAAATTTTTCTCCATTAACTAACGAATAGAAGAAAAATATGTGGTATATATACACAACAGAATATTACTTGGCCATGAAAGTCAATCAATTGCTGTCATTTGCAGCAAAATGGATGGAACTGGAGGACATTCTGTTAAGTGAAATTAGCCAAACACAAGAAGACAAGTACTACTTATTCTCTTTCACATGTAAAATATATTAAAAAGTCAAGCAGAGTGTAGAATAGGGATTATGGTTGGAAAGGGTGCATATGGGTGGACAAGGGTGGATAAAGAGAGGCTGAATTTGATAAGTGCACACTGTATGTATGTGCTAAATTGTTACACTAAACCTAATAATTATGCACAATTAGTACAAGTTAATCAAAATATGAAATAAAGTACAGAAAATAGGTTTGCTTAAAAGTTAGGTGATTTATTGACAGTAGACCTGCCTTGAAAGAAATGCTTTAAAAAGTCTTTAAGAAAAGAAAAATTTCATGAGTTAGAATCTTTCATCTACATAGTAAAAGAAAGCATTAAAAAACAGTAAGTGAAAGAAAATAACTTTTATTTTTTCACTCAATCTAAAAGATAATAGATAAAAAGTTAAATTGCTCAGAATAGCAAAAATGTATTCAAATATACAATACATTTTTGAGATGATAAAAAACTGCCATGAATATTTCAATTTAAGCATTATTACAGCAAAAACATGTAATTAGTCCCTCTCCTTCCTTTGAACAGTTATTCCATCATTCTTGCTACTTTCTGAAGGAGTGCCTGAAGTCTTCTTTTGGGTCTTTAGTTGCTGGATAATTCTTCCAGAGTACTCCCACAGTCAACAGTTGGTGAGTGACTTCAGTTCAGCATCTGCTGCCATAATTGCACAGTGATCCTAGCTAGGATGCCATTGTAGGGAAAGACTCTGTGTTTCACTCTGGGTCTACGAGAAGACCCTTGGCTCCAAGGCACACTCCACACTGTCACGTTCCCAGAGTGAATGTTGGAAGGACAGCCACAGGACACAATTGATGGTCAGAGAGTGGGCTGGAGGGAGTCCTCCTGAGGGGCTGAGCTGGTGAACATGGACTTGGCTTCTATGGTTGGAGGCCCAGGCTGAGATTCAGCCTGAGTTACACTGTATTGAAAGGACAACATTGGCATCCTGTTCCCACTGTATGTGGATCTCTGCATCCAGCACAGTTCCTGGAGTGGACTGCTGTCTTACACTTCCAGTATGAACATACATCTTTACTTGAGTTCTGTTCCTGAAACCTACACTGTGGAAAAGGGGCATGTGTTCAAAACAGGAGAAAAATTGTTGGTGTTTTCTTTTTTTTATTCACTTCCTCCCATTTTATTCTATTATTTCCCCTTTTATGAGTGTTCGCGTGTGTGTATGTGAGTGTGCTTCTCTTCCTTTGGCCTTTTTCTTCCTGTGTAATGTATACAGGGTAAGGAAATGCTCCCTTGTCCCTTTTACTTCTTCTACTTTATTGCATATCTTTTTGCCTGGTATCTTTCTGAGCTTTTGGCTCTTCTATATCTTACCTAGTCTATTGTCCTGCCTATCAGAAGGTTCTGACAACCACGTATCTTTCATCAATCACAAAATTAACCTAATTCATACCATATCTCACCCTTGCCACCACAAATATCCTTTTTAAAACTCTCAACACTAAGACTTCAACTCAACTAAGATTACTCTGATAGAATAATAACACATTTTTCTTCTCATTTATTACAATCCCTTCTTCAAACCTCCTTTTTAATACCTTACACTCCTCATTCAACCACTTTCCTGTGTCCTCCTCCTTCTTCACTTCCTTCATTGCAGAAAAACTACAAACAATAAATATGTGCATAGAGGGTAGATGAAGAGGGGGATGTGTAATTGAAGAGACTGTCATATAAAAGTGTTGTATGATTGAATCTGTTGATGTTTTTATAACCAGAAGTAATTTTTCTCTGCAAAACACAGGGACAGAGCCCAACTCACTTGAAGAAAACCATAGAAGGAGTAAATACTAGCACTGGGCATACAAAGTTGAAAATTATTCCTAGGGAGGCAACATTCTATTAAAAATATCCATGTAAGTCACAAACACTCCTTGCTTTGCTAGACCTCAATCCACAGGACTCCATAAGAATGGAGGAGCAAAAGAGGGGGCTATATATTAAAATATATGTATAAAAACAAATAAAAACCCCACAGATATACCAATAAATAGAAGCATGGATAAGCAAGGCAACAAAAGATCCCTCAGGTCCCCAACTCTCCTAAGGCAGAACAACATGTAACAGTGGAAGAGGAAAGCAAATACCAGGTAGTGGAGCTTTATGAAAACATTGTTTAAGGAATGAGGAAAGTAGTTGAGTTCAAAAATGAAATAAACCAAAAGTTCACAGCAATTTCAATGTCCATGGTGAATTTCAGGGAAATAGGTAAAACACTGGAAGAACTAATCAAAAGAGCTCTCCATTTGAATGACACATTCAACAAGGATATAGAATCCTCCAAAAAGATGTCAGGCAGAAATAATTCAAATTAAAAAAACTGTAGAATTCATAAGTTGGAGAAATGACTAATATGAAGACAGAGTATTTGAAGTTGAGGACAAAAGAGTGAATTATGGTCAAGTACTCAGAGAAGTCACAAAGAAAATAAGAGAACAAGAAAAGGTTATCTAACAGCTACTAGATAACAATCAGAAGCCCAATCTAAGGGTAAACAGAGTTAGAGAAAAACTAGAGAGCATAGATGGATTTATCAACATGTTTACAAACTCACAGAAAAAATTTCTCAAATATATGTAAGAAAACAGTTTAAAATATAAATAAGTGATGCTTACTGAACATCAAGCAAATATGACAAAAAGAAGGGCACCAAAGCATATCCTTATTAATTTTTCAATTGTCCAGCAAAAACCAGAATTTTATAGCATTCAGAAAAAAAATCACATATAAGCTAATCCAATTACAATCATAGCAGACTTCTAAACAATACCCTAAAGGCCAAAAGAGCTTGGTGCAAAGTATTAAAAGCACTAAGAGCAAATAACTTGAACTTAATGAACTTATCCAGCAAAGTGATCCTTCAAAATAGATGGACGAATGAGACATTTCCATGAAAAACACAAGATCACAAGATATATGAGTGCCAAACCAGCACTCCTGAAAATACTTAAGAATGTTCTTGACAGAACCAAAGAAATCACAACTAAAAACCCAGAGGAAGCAAAAAACTACAACTAAGATCAATGGATAAATGGCAACAAAGAATGTCAGGAAAAGAAAAACAAAACATTCACCAAAAGCTAAAGAAGGCAATGATAGCAAGCATTCAACATATATCAGTAATATCTCTCAATGTTAATGGTCTCAATTCTCCAATTCAATGACACAGATTTGTAACATCAATCAAAAAAAGAGAATCCAGCAATCTACTACATTCAGTTAACACAGCTAATCAATAATGGTATTCATAGACTAAAAATTAAAGGATGGAAAACAATATTTCATGTACCAGGACACTGAAAACAAGCAAGGGTAGCAATTCTAATATCAGAAATGGTAAAATTCAAGCTAAACCTGATTAGAATAGATAAACAAGGTCAGTATATATGAGTTAAGAGAACAATCCAAAGAAAAAGAGCACTGACAAATATCTATGCACCAAAGACTGGATTACCTATCTTCATAAAACAAAACTTCCTGAATTAAAAAGACCAAATAAACACTAACACAACCATAGTAGAAGATCTTAACACTCCCCTTTTGCAAAGTAGATCAACTGAACAAAAAAATCAATAAAGAAACATCAGAGCTAACCACATTCTTGAACAGATGAACTTAACAGATTCAGTGGTACCTTGATTCATGAATGCTTTTGTTTGTGAACATTTGGTTCAGAAACAGAAGCATTCGGCAAAAATTTGTTTTTGTTTGCAAACTCTACATAGTGTTACAAACATGACCATAGCCGTCTTTGCCACACAACTACAAACATGGACATCTTTTCCAAAATTGTAGAACAAATTAAGTTTCTGAATGGAGGTACCACAGTATTTACAGAGTATTCCAGCCCTCTATAATTTCAGCAGCAATAGTACTTTTTCAAAATAGATCACATGCTAGTCCACAAAGTGTGCTTAATTAAATATAAAAGAATTGAAATTACCCCATGCATCCTATCAGACCACTGTGCAATGAAAAGAGGAATTAATAATAGAATAAATTTTGGAAAAGGCAAAATCTTCTGAAAAATATACGACATATGCCTAAAAACCAATGAATCACTAAAGAAATCAAAGAAAACATAAAAATTTTTGGATGTTAATATTGAAGACTGTAGAACTTACAAAAACCACTAGAACACTGTGAAAGTAACTTTCAGAGGAAAATTCATCACAATGTTTACATTAGGAAAACAAAGCAAGCCCAAATAAAAACGTTTATGAGAAATTTTAAAATACATGAGAGCTGGATGTGGTGGTACACTCCTGTAATCCCAGCACTAGGGAGGCTGAGTCAGGAGTACCGCTGCAAATTCCAGCCCAGCCTGAGTTACAGAATGAGTTCAAGGTTCAAGGCCAGTTTGAACTACACAGTGAGATCTTGTCTCAAAAAAAAAAAAAAAGGAAAAGAAAAAAAAGTAGACATGTGGGAAACAACAAACCAATCCCAAATTGAAATTAAGGAGGAAAATTATAATCATGAGAGCAGAAATCATGAAATTGAACCTCAAAAGTAGTATAGCAACTCAATAAATCAAAGAGATGGTTCTTTGAAAGAATATATGAAATATATAAGACCTTAGTCAGATTTACCAGCAGAGAGAGAAAAGATGGCACATCAAGAAATTAGAAATGATAAAGGTGAAATCACAACAGACACTTGAAATCTGGAACATGGTAACTACTTGAAAAATCATATTCCAAAAATTTAACAAATTTGAGGAAATGTGCTTATTCCTAGAGTCATACAAATTACCAAAGCTAACCCAAGCAGACATAAATATTCTTAAAATTCCAATAACAGCAATGAAATTGATGAAGTAGTAGTAATCTACCAATTTAAAAAGCCCAGGACCTGATGGAGCCTCTGCTGAATACTACAAAATCTCTAAAGATGCTATCTCACCAATACTTCTTTAAATAAATTGAAAGTGATGGACTGCTTCAAAATTTACTTCTAAACTGGGCATGGTGGTGCACGCCTTTAATCCCAGCACTCGGGAGGCTGAGGCAGGAGGATCATTGTGAGTTTGAGACCAGCCTGGGCTGCAAAGTGAGTTCAAGGCCAGCCTGAACTGCACAGTGAGAACCTGTCTCAAAAAATTAAGGCCGGGCGTTTAGCTCAGTGGTGTAAGCAACTGTATGGCAGGCGAAAGGTTGTGAGTTTAATCCCCGGTACCAAAAACAAAAACAAAATTTACTTCTAGAAGTCTGTATCATCCTGATCTCAATACCAGATAAAGACCCAGCAAAAAAAGAAAACTATAGGCCAAACTCCTTTTTTTCCTTTTTGCTTTTTTCTTTTTAGTTTTTTCAAATCCATTTTATTCATGCCTAAGAAGAAAAGAAGAAGAAGAAGAAGAAGAAGAAGAAGAAGAAGAAGAAGAAGAAGAAGAAGAAAAGAAGAAGAAGAAGAAGAAACTACAACACAGTTTTAAAGTACGTCAATCAGGCTCAGGGCAGCGTCACTCTGGGGTACTCTGCCTAGCTCCCCGGGACCAGGAGGCCTTGGCCCCCCCACCCAGTTAAGGCGGAGGCTCCACCCGCACGACCCAAGAGGCCGCCCTCCCTTGCTGCGTGCAGGGCCCAGCTCAACCGGGTACCGCAATTCAGCGTGATCCAAGAATCGGCACGACCTTCAGGGGAATGCCCAGCCAGCCTCGCAGGACACAGAGGTATGCAGCCAAGCCCAGATCAGCCCAGGACCCCAGAGCTACTCACCAGGGACTGATCAACATAGCTGCAGGGACTTGGAGAGCTTGCGCTCCCTGCACCAGAGTGCCGAGTGCACGCGAGCTCCATAATTCACTGGAGCCACTTGTGTGTGTGCCATCCCAGAGCTCGCCAACCCCCAGCCAGCCAGGTTTGACCCGGCACTGTAGGCCTGGGACTTGCCCAGGTTTGCCCTGGCAAAGCAGTTGTTCTGAACTTGCAGACAGACCCGGGCTCCAGGCATCACTCTGGGGTACACTGCCTAGCTATCCGGGACCAGGAGGCCTTGGGCCCACACCCAGTTAAGGCGGAGGCTCCACCCACACACCCCGGGAGGCCAACCTCCCTTGATGCGCTCAGGACCCAGCTCAACCATGTCCCATGATTCAGTGCGATCCAAGAATCAGCACGACCCTCAGGGGAACACCCAATCAGACTCGCAGGACACAGGGCCACATAGGTTCTAGAAGAAAATGACAAAATGAAAGACCAAGAGGCAGTCTCAGTCCCCCAGCCCACAAAGAACAAACCCAGGAGACAATGAAATAGAAGACAGTGGGAGTCACAAAACTGGACTTTCTGAAATGATAGAAAATGCAGTAAAGAAAGAGTTTGATGAAGCTATAGAGAAATTCAAATCAGAAATATTCTCAAAGCTAAAAAATGAAATGAGAATCATTATTAAAGAAATGTTGTGTGTATCTAAAGAAGAGCAAGATAACATTCGAAACTTTGAATGAAAAATATAAGACACAAACAGAATGCATGAAACAGATGCAAAGGGAAATGCAGGAAATGAAACACTCCATGGAAAGTTTGAAAAACCGCTTGAATGAAGCTGAAGATAGAATCTCAGATCTTGAAGACAGCATGGGAGATCATGACCATGAAAGAAAAGATCTCTTAAAAATAGTAAGGAACCAAGAAACAACAATTCAACAGCTGCAAGATGATGCCAAGAGAAATAACATAAGATTAACAGGCATCAATGAAAAAGCAGGGGTCAATACAAATGACCTGAGAAGACTATTCACAGAAATAATAGCAGAAAAATTTCCAAACATGGGAAGAGAATCTGAAATACCGGTAACTGATGCGTACAGAACCTGAATTAACCACAACCAAAATAAATGCTCACCCAGACATATAATAATAAGGGTATCAGAAATACAGCACAAGAACAAAATACTAAAAGCTGTCAGAGAAAAGACACAGATCATCTATGAAGAAAAGCATATCAGAATCACAGCAGACTTCTCAACACAAACCTTTAAGAAGAGCTTCGAGTGAAGTATTTCAAACCCTGAAAGAAAACTTTCAAACCAGATTGAGGTATGCTGCAATCCTTAAAAATTGATGGAGAAATAAGATACTTTCATGACAAAGAACAACTGAACAAATTTATGGCCAGCAAACCAACACTACAAAGAGTACTGAAAGACACTCTAGAAAGAGACAAAGATAGCCACAATCTTAAGAACAACAACAAAAGGAAACCACTAAGCAGTGCAAGTAATTAAACAGAAAATGTAGAAAACCAACAACAGAAAGATATCATGACAGGGATGAGCCAGTACATATCAGTTATATCAATCAATGTAAATGGTCTCAACTCACCAATAAAAAGAAACAGATTGGCAGAGTGGGTTAAGTGACAAAATTCAACAATATGCTGTGTACAAGAAACACATTTCACTCAAAAGGAAATTCACAGACTAAAAATCAAAGGCTGGAAAACAATACTCCATGCAACAGGAACCCAGAAAAAAGCAGGGGTAGCTATTATGTTTGCACACAATGCAAACTTCAAACGGAAAATGATGAAAAGAGATAAAGAAGGTCACTACATACTTGCTAGGGGAAAACTTCAAGAGGAAGAGATTACAATCATAAATATATATGCACCGAATATGGGAGCACCTAACTATGTAAGACACTTCTTAATAGACATGAAAAACCAAATAAACAATAATACAGTTATAACACGGGATGTTAACACCGCATGGTCACAGAGAGATCAACCAAACAAAAAATCAGCAAAGAAA
>RJWM01041730.1:0-14688 GCA_004363535.1 Dasyprocta punctata | reverse complement strand
TTTTCTTTTTTTTTAATTTGTTTATTGGTAAAATTCAGGTACACATAATGACCACAGTCATTACAGGGAATTCGCATCTGTACCTGATGTATCTTGAGTCTTCTTTTTTCCCCATTCAAATCCCCTTTTCAAACCTACTTCCCCTCCCAGTTCACAAAGCTCACTTTTCATTTTATCCCTCTTTTCTCATTTTTTTCTTTTTCTTCCTTCCCTTCCTTTCCCTCCTCCCAATTTCCCTTTCTTTTTGAACAGTTTCTTCCCATTTTACAATATTGATTGTACATATGTTCTTATTTACATTTTCATTTTCTTATACCAGAGTGATAATGCGATATTTACACATGTGTGTCTGTTTTATTTCACTTATGATTATGGTCTCAAGGTCCATCTATTTAACTATAAATGTCTCAATTTTATCTTTATGACTAATACTCTATTATATAAAAAAACCCACATCTCTTTTTATTCATTAGTTCATGGGCATTTGGGCTGTCTTTAAGATTTGGCTATTTCAAACTGTGCTGCATAGGTGTGCATATATCACTGTGGTGGGATGTTTTTAATTCTTCTGGGAGGATACACAGAAGGGGAATAGCTGGGTCAAATGGGATCTCTAGTCCTAGTTTTTTGAGGAATCTCCACACTGATTTCCATAGTGCTTGTACCAGTCTGCACTCCCACCAACAGTGGAAAAAGGTTCCTTTCTCCCCACAGCTCCACCAGCGTTTGTTATTAGTTGTTTTCTTGATAATTGCCCTTCTTTCTGGAGTGAGGTGGAATCTCAGCGGTGTTTTAATTTGCATTCCTCGAA
This sequence comes from Dasyprocta punctata, assembly GCA_004363535.1. NCBI lineage: Eukaryota > Metazoa > Chordata > Mammalia > Rodentia > Dasyproctidae > Dasyprocta > Dasyprocta punctata. Next base: position 13,877 of record RJWM01041730.1, on the reverse strand, counting down.
TGCCCAGAGATGTTTTATAAGGGAACTAATTCCATTCATGAAATGCCCTCTGAGCCTAATTATCATCCAAAAGCTCATCTCTTACTATAGTCAACTGGGGGCTTTGGATTTCAACATGAATTTTAGGGGGTCACAAATGTCAAACCATCCCCAGTAGAAAGGCATCTTTTTCTTCTAAAGAGGCTTGAAGGAATTGTGAGCACCAGCGGTGCTCCTTCTGAACCTTGTCTGCCACTGGCATTGGGGGGACTGGTGACCCCAAAGGGTAAGGAAGAGCAGGTGGTGGGGTGAAGCGGGGCCAGGTGGTGAAGACCTTCTGAAGAGACGCCCAGAGGTGCTTAGGCGGAGGCCGACACACTCAGCAGCGAGGCTGGCGGAGGCCGAGCGAGGCTGGTTAGGAAGCCGGGACGGTGCATCTGCAGGCGAGCGGGTTAGCGCGGAGGACGGGCTGAGCGCAGAGACGTTCAGAAGCAGCCCTGGGGGACTCGCGCGGCTGCCCGGGTGACGGAGGGCTGGGCCATCGAAGACGCCGAGTGCACGCTGTGGATAGGAAGGACGACGCGCCGGGCTGTCAGGTGCTCTTTGGTCAAAGGACAGACAAATTAAACACACTTAGTCACTAAACAGGGACAGAAAAATAATTAAAGAGGAATTCAGATAAAATGAGAAAAGGAAATAATGAAGGTTAAGTGAATTGGCATACACTGGAAGACACAGATTCGTTGACAAAATGTAGAAAAATAGCCTTACGCATACATCTGGCTAATCTAAATAATAAATATGAGGGAAGTAAGAGAAGGCAAGAAAAAGGAAGGGAATACATAATAACTTTTGAGAATTCATACAAGTGTACAATTGAATAATTTTCTGATCTGTGAATAACTACTTTGATTTTGGATGATGTTGAATCATTGTGTTCTGGGTACAAAAACCAATAATCCTTGTAGTCTAGGTACAAAATACCAATGTAAGTCTTACTTTAAAAAGTATCCCCAATCTTTTACAAAAATAATATTCCCTTACCTCAAGGCCTAACAAAGATAACACAAACCTTAGATGCCCCTGTATGTGCTCTCTGTCACACACACAGCAAAACCTGTGTGCACACATTTCTATGTATTAGTCTTGCTGTAGCTAAATGCAACAATTCTAAAACAGAAGAGTGAAAAGAAGTTTGCCATAATTTAAATGTAACATCCAGTCAAGACCAGGTAAGATTTTTATTCATTGCAGGACTATGAGAATGTCAAATTAAACTCTTAACTTGAATATGTCATACTAGTAAAACAAATTATTTAACTACCATGTTGTATTAATAGTTGTCTGTATCTATGCTTAATTAAGAAAAAATATTTTTAAAACCATAATAAGTCAGGTGTGGTGGTGCACACCTGTAATCCCAGCACTCAGGAGGCTGAGGCAGGAGGATCACGAGGAGTTCAAGGCCAACCTGGGCTACACAGTGAGACCCTATCTCAAAAACAAATGAACAAACAACAACAGCAACAAACATGATAATGAATACATCTGTGTCAGACTAAGGACCTCACACTCATACTTAACTATAAAATATATTGCTTCTCCTAAAATAAGACAGTAAGCACCGATGTTCATATCATTTTACATTGTAGCAGTTCTTGAAACAAGAAGGGTGTTAATAGAAAAAAGAGAGGAAAAGCAGATCAGATATTTTCTGAAATGATTTTATCCTGGAAAACTATAGCTTATCAATCCTTTTTTTAAATTCTGGGAGTGGAACCGACGTCCTCACACATGCTAAACAAGCTCTTTACCACTGTGCTACAATCTTAGCTCTGGATTACCAGTTTGAAAATGCTTAATATCGGTGGAATTTCAACAGTTATTGATTAAAAAATTAGCATTAGTATGAGTCAATACATGTTCTTAAGTACTGGTAGTAATAACTAGTTAGAAAAAATAATGACAAGAAGTTCCTCTCAAAACAATAAGAACAAACAAAATATACTGAATGAAAGGTAAAACAACTGTATATGCAGAGAAACAAAAATTACTAAGTCTAACTTTCATGTCTAGAAAAAAAATCAAACCAAAATCCTGGATAATTAGACAAACATATTTCTTCTTAGGAAGCCAGAATAATGTAAAGGTTTTAATTTTTGCTGGATTGGTGTATATACTTAATTCATTTAAAAAGAAAAAAAACATTTTGACAAAATTTTAATCCTTCAATAATAAACGTGTAAAGATACCTGTATTGGGGACCTGGCCTAGATCCCCCACCTCCCAAATGAGTGTACAGTGAAGGCTTAAATAAATGAGACAAGTGGTATGATTTTAGGGCTCCGGGAGGATCAAAGCCCTCTGCAGAGTTCTTGACTCTGAGGCTGAGATGAGGGCTGAGACAAAGAGCTTCTCTGGGCAGCCCCTATTTATTACATTTTCAAACAAAGAGGGGATACTGAGGAAAGCGCAGGAAATGAGCAGGACCTTGGGAGTCACTTTAAAGACTTCTCCAAATAGTAATTATGTCAGTTTGGGAGACCTGTCTTATCTCCATGATAACATTTATGGTGGGAGTGAGACAGCAGGAGTGAGATGCCTGCAGCTGCAGTCTCTGTCTACTTAAGTGAGGTTGGAGCCAGGCATCCTCAGCTGTGGTCTTACCTTGCCCTTTGAGGTATCTCTGGCATCATAGGTCTCTACAAGTCTCAACTATGATCAGTGACTCATAGAGGTTCACTTCCTATGAATCAGCTCCCATCACCAGGCAAGGGGCCTAGGCCTAGGACAGGCTCACAGATAAACATAGACAGCCAATTAGTTAATTTTAAATCCTACTCAGAGCCACTTTGTAGTGGTCTCTGACAATCTGGTAATCTTTTTTTTTTTTTAAAGATTTATTAGAGGCAATTTTCCATTCCCCACAACTAAATATTAGGCAGGTATTGCTGCAAAACAACAACAGCAATAACAAAAGAAACAAACAAAACACTGAGGTTTGAAATATATTTGAAACAATAAGGGATGATGTCTTTCATATGCAAAGAATTCATACACATTAATAAGTGCAAAATCCTGCTTGAATAAGGTTAAATGGACAGGAAATTTTCAAAGAAAGGAAGTATAAATGATGAGTAAGCATGAGAACATTATCTTCCTAATAATCAAAGTTCTGTACCCTGAAGAAATAATACTTCGATTTTTTCACCTTAGGCAAGTTCTTAGAAAGTGATTATTCTCAGTGCTGATAAAACAAGAAGGGTCAACATTCTCATCACTCATAAGAGTCGTGCACTTTGTCTCTGGGATTGCAAAATTATTTGGGCAACTATTTTAAAGTATGTGTTAAAAACTTCAGAATCTGCATGTACTTTAACTCGATAGTGCACCACTATACTCTCTTAGAAGCAAACATACAAAGAAATCGAGTGAACAGATACTTGTGCACCACGATGCTAATTCTAACGTTTTTGTACCAATAGTGAAGTGAGACTAGCCAAAGCCTGCAGTACTAGTGCCGTGAGTGAGTGAATCTAGATACTTCAACAAAACGACTGTGTGTCCTTAAACGTGCTCCAGAAAATGTCTTTACAGAGACAGAAATACCGACATTATTAAATGAAGAGAGTAGAGTAAAATTATTCTAGATGCAATATCATTCTCTGTATTTAAAAAAAAGTCATAGGAAAAACCAACAAAAAGTTACATGAAAATATTAATTACTGCCTCTGTGGCAGTTTTGAAATGGCCATCATTTTCTTATTCTTTGCTTTATCTTCAACTTTTCCACCATGGATATTTATCCCTTTTTAGTAAGAAAAAAAGGTTTAGGTGAAAACACCATCAGAACTGTAGGTTCTGGTGATGTTCGCAGAGATTCTCAGGTTTTACAGCCTCACAGCAACCGTCAATGCCGTCGCCCTTTAAGCTACACACGACTGAAAAGCATTCAAATGTGAGATAGTTCCCTGCGTGCAATCATTGCGAGGTATGAGCTCCAACCTTAACCACCCTCTCTCCAATGCAGTAAATCCGTTCAGTCCAAACGTTCATGTATTCTGAAATTGAAATCGTGCTTTATTTTGGCAGTGCAAGGAACGAAGAATAGTTCATTTCAAGTCCACCGTGACTGTATGCTTGTTTTGTGCTCCGCTTTTCTCCTGCTTCCTTTAGAGGGCTTTGAAGTATCTGTGAAAGCATTGCTGGGCAAGTGTGCTTTCTCTTCTAAGAGGTCCGAGGAGACTGTGTTGTTTCTGTTCACTTTGTGTACTCACGTGCCACAGAGAAGAGAGACACAAAATGAGAGTTCATGTTTTGGGAGCTTCTCAAAACTTACTCTCCTTTTGTATGATTGGTTAGTTTGGTCTGTTCTCCTTTGTAAAATGGTCTTTTGTGGCAGCTTCTTGACCTAGGTCTTGAAATAATTTAACCATGTTTCAGATGATCTGAGTTTGATCATCCTCTTGGTGATTCTAACGCCTCCCTGCGTAGCCCAGCTCAGCTCGTCCTGCTTGGGGCGGCCGACGGGCACTGCGGTGGGCTGTTTCCTCCTCTGCCTTCTCCGAGTTGGTTTGGCGAAGCACGCTGTATCCAGAAGAGAACTGTATCCACTTTATGTGGGAAGGGAACTTCGAGTCAGGGGGCCAGGAAAAACAGTGATATTATATAGAGAAAATAGCAGGGAATTACTTAAATATGTAACTTGATCATTTATATTGGGGTCATTATAGAGCATCATTAGTCACCCTGATGAAAACCTCTGCAATAGAAGAGACGAGTAGACTAAAGTAATGATGCCCAGCGATTTCTTCTGACTTTATTGTGTTTTAGTTTTCCTCCATCGTATTTCATATTCATTCTTGATTTGTTTTCAATTATTCTTTCCAACAAGCAATTTGCTTTTTATTTTTCTTCAATTTTTAGGACTTGCTGTAACAGAACTTTACTTGTCTCAGCCTTTCCCCTACATTAAATACTTTTAATTGTGCTATATTTCACAGTATATTCATCAGTTACACTTTCACTGTTCCCGCAAAGCCAAGCGAATATATGGCTATTTGAAGACACTGTTTTGATTACTGGAAAATTAGCTGGTAAGTATAATACTTGTTTCCTAGTAAGGAATCAAAGAGATTATTATTTAAGTGAATCAGTAATGCTTATCACTTTAAAAAAATCTAAATCCATCAGTGATGATTAGCATTGTCTTTAAATTGATCTCAGTCAAACTTGTCTTACTCTAAAACTCATGTCTCATGTAGTGAGAATCACTTTCTCATTTATTATTCTAGCTTCCCAAATGGGAATATTTGAGTTTAGGAAATACTGGAAGAGCGTCTGTATATCCTTCTTCCTAAATCGCATCTCTCACTGAGGCTTTAGTGGTCAGTCAGGTAGCAGAAGGGACAGAATTCATGTCATGCAGACTTTTGAGGTCCTCTAGTTGCAGGTTATTTTCATTCCTACCTTCTTGGAAATCTCTCTGCCTGTGTGGGAGAGGTCTGAGCCTGGGTAGTTTTCACATGTGCTAGGTAGGCATGGTTTTCCTTACTTGCACGCCCAAAGAGAAAGATGCAAAACTTCACTTTTGGTACTGATTCAAGCTACATCCTCCAATTCAGCTTGACCAAACATTAGGAGGAGTGTTTGATTCTTATATTGCCTGCCTGCACCCCTTAATTAGTGCTTAGGAGAAACTCAGGTGTTCTATGATTTTTACATATTGTGCAACACTTTATCAAGGACAATAGTTTGGCTTGTTTGTTTCTTTTTTCTGCATTGGTGAAATGACTGGTAAGGGGGGAAGATTCTCAAGGTAGAGTCCATTACAAGAGTCATTGTATGACATCTTTCTATTGCTGGAATAAAATATCTGACATACACAACTTACAAGAGGCGTGTTTATTTTGGCTCATGGTTCCAGTGGATTTAGTCTATGGTTAACTGGCTCCAAAGTAGAAGCATCATGCTGGAGGGACATGATATAGAAAAGCTTCTCAACATATGAGAGCCAGGAAGCAGGGAGTAGGGGAAGAGCCAGAGAGTGAGAAAGTGGCCAGAACCAGATATAGACCCCAAGGTCACTGCCCAATGATCCACCCAGACACATCTAGAGGTGTGTTTTCCTCATCTCCTAGGTGTCTGTCAGGCCAATCAAGTTAGTAATCAAAGTTAACCATCTTTTATAGTCATGGTGAAACACTTGTTTATGAAAGTTGTTTTTATTTTTAGAAGTTATTTATTTTTAAGCTATTAAACTAGAACACTTAATAGTATTACTTGGAAAAGAAAGGAGTAAGAGGCTAAAGACCTTGTTACTGTTGAGGTATTAGGGCATTTGGCAGAATTTTGAGCCACTGATTTTGGTGGATTTGGAGTTGTGTGTGGAAGGTTGGAAAGTAAATAGGAACTGTGTACCTGACAGAAGGACCACAGTTTATGCTGCTGGGCCCTTATGAAATCAGTTTCTCCAGAGTTCAACATTAGTGTTGTTTGTATAAAATTGTTTCTGGCTTATTTTGACATATCCTTATCCCTTATTTGCCTCTTCATCTATATTGTAGTTTTATAAATTATGAATTTATTATACATTATAAATTGTAGTTGCTACTGGAATACTTGAAATGGGCTAGTGTAAGCATGTCCTGTACCCAACTTTTGCCACATAGCAAGCAATGAGGAGCACATTTGCCTGGGTGGTTCTGGCTGCCTGGCAGGTCCTCCTGGGGACATTGTGAGCCCTCATGAATTTTCAGAGTATGTCCAATTACTGTCCCCTTATTTCCTTAAGAGATGGCCGATTGCTGTGGAGAAGCAGCAAAGAATGAATGTTTTCAATGGCAGTAAGTCTTTTTGTAGAAAATGTACATTTTCATTCTGCAACTCCCGTTCAGTGTTTGGTCAGGAGTTGTTTGTTTTGTACAGTGGCAATGAGTTAGGCATGTGTGTGAATGTATTTATGGTAAAAGAGTAGGAGAAATTGGAAAAATTAAGAATATACAAACTTTTGGGAAGGTCAGCTAGATATTTTGCATAGCGTGCATGTTTTCCTTATAGGAACTTTGATCAACATAATTAATTTACGTAGTTTAAAAACACAAGTTGTATGTAGTACATCAAGTGATCTAAAGGTATCAAACTGTTTCCTCAACTAACTTAACCAAGCAAGAATATATATATATATATATATATATATATATATATATATATATGGTTGTAGTGTTGTAAATTAGCTATTTGTTATTCAGTTATTATTTTTCTGGCTTAACACATAAAAATAAACTAGAAATTTTTGTCTTCCTCTTTTTGGAAATTGATGTCTTACATTCATCTATTATTTACTATAAAGAAACTTTAAAAATTGATACTACTCGTTCTAATAAGTTAAATGATTTCTTCTGCCTTTATGAGCAGAAGAATCATTAAATTTAATGATTTAGAAGTTGATCCTTGAGTTGTTACATGAAATCTAGTGGTTACAGTTATATTGATATCATCACTGAGTTCTCATTTGATAAATGCTAGTCAATTCAAAATTATGTAAATGAGATAATATTATAAATTGAATACTTAATGCTTGGAAAAATTTCAATATATAATTAGCTATCTGACAGAGAAACCTATCCATTTTGGTATGGGCTGTCTATAATCAATGACACCTTCCCTTGCAAGTTGCTGAAAATAAGGTCCTAAACAGCTGGAGCCCAAAGGAGATTTTTTATTTTTTTTAAAGCAGTGGAATCAACTTCAAACTTTGCAATACTGGAAAACTAGTTTTTCTCTACATTTTAAAATTTTTCTGCTCTTTGAATATTGACTTGATCTCAGTTTGGTCACAGGAGGGCTATCCCAGACATACACCTCATGGCGTGGGAGCAAGCCTTCTCTCCAAATCAGAATAAAACTCACATCACATCTCGTTAACTGGGCTTAGGGAAAAGGCCATTAGGGGACAAATTGGGCCACGAGAAAAATGAGAGGCTTTTGTTGGTTTCAGCCTCTTCTGCATCCACCACCAACTTTAGGTTTTACAGAGACGAGAGCCCAAGCGAACCACATGGGCTACAAGGGGCCAGTGTCGGGTTCTCTAAAGTGAAACCCAGAAAGGCGAGAAGGGATTCGGAACAACAGAACTAAGCTGTCTTTACTGCAGAGCTGCTTTGTATAATCTAAAGAAAGGAGACTTTCTTAGCCGATTCTGGATTTAAATTCATAATTATGCAAGATGTTAGTGTCTTTTTGAAATGATTACATTTGCTTTTGTTAAAGTAAAATGTCCTGACCCATGATGCTGTGCAAATATGCTTTTGTTTTTGTATTTGTTAATGAGGTTTCCTTTCTGCAGATGCCAAATCTCAACCAAGTGTTCAGTTTTCAAAAGCTTTAATTAAACTTCCTGACAACCATCACATTAGCAACGTTACCGGCTATCTTACAGTTCTACAGCAGTTTTTGAAAGTGAACAGTTTTCAGTATACAACTGGAATTACTCTCAGTAAACCAGGTACTTTCTAGTTTGTGCATAATATAAATGTATTTGTAAGAAACTTTACTACATAAATATTTTTTCAAATGCAGTTTATTTGGGGATTTAGATAGTTATCAGAAATTTGATATTCATTTAAGCTTTGGAGAACACTTGTCACTTTTAAAACATAAATCTTCATAGTTATTAAAATGTTTCTAAGCAATTTTCTTTATCCAGTGAAAGAATGATTGCACTGGAGTCTTTGCCCTGCATTATCTCGAATTAAAGAAAATTTTATTTTGTTTTAATTCCTTAAATTTCATTTGATCCAAAACAAGTAAGGTAAGTATTGAAAATAATTATGACTATTATAAACTTTGCAAATTAAAAATACACTTAAAAATGAGAATTGACTTTAAAGATGTTTATACATATCTCTTCATAGTTTAACTTCCTATTCAGTCTTACCAAACTGATGAACTGCGTCAGTGATTGTAGAGATATTAAAAAGAACTAAACATATAGATTGGAATAAGTTACTGTAATTTTTCTTTTCACGTGTATTAGCTATCCTGTCTGAGTTATACATCAGTAAATATTGTGAATGTATGCTTTGCAGAGTCAACAGCTTCAATATTTTAGGCTGTTGTGATTTAAAATGGAAGGGAATGATGCGACTTTATACTTATTCCAGAACACATCCGTATTGTTCTACCGTTTCTATTACTCCTTATAACATAACTGGAAGCTCATTGTTTAAAATCATCTCACACAGTGTGTAATTAGATAGTCTCAGTTGTGTCAGTTTTGGACATTTCTCTCTCTCTCCCTCTTTCTCTCTCCCTCTTTCTTTTTGATCTATAAATTAAAAAAAAAATATTTGTATATTTCATTTGGGAAACAGCCAGGAATGAGAGCAGAAAGGACAAACTGGTCTTCCTGTTAGAAGGCGTCTGCTCTAGGCTGCTGTAGCGATTCCCCCACTAGTGATCCTCACTCTCCAGTCACAAAACTTTTCCCTTCTGTCCTCACCTGTGTTGGCGTCAGGCATTCCCTGCAGTGCACTGCAGCTGGTTCTCTGGTAGTTCATGAAGAATTTCATCAAGCCAGCTGTGACCTTATCCGGTCACTGAAGGCACAGTGCTGACAGCCACCTGTCTTGCTGGCACCTCCACAATCACATCTGATGTGGGGCTTTGTGCTCATCTATTCTCCCTGGAAGGCTCTCCTCCGCAGGCTTGGCATAGCATCTCCTGCCCATTTGGACACAACTCAAAAGTTCCTCTTCAGGAGGACCCTGTGCTGACCCCACCTGGTTGCATTTCCTGTCTAGATGATCCTGTGCTAATTAATGTTCTGGTGGGGGCGTGGAACTGACAGAGTAAGAAATGGAAGAAGAATGAGAAAGGACTTTCTTTTTCTTTTTCTTTTTCCTTTCCTCTCCTCTCCTCTCCTCTCCTCTCCTCTTCTCTCTCTCTCTCTCTTTCCTTTCCTGCCTGCCTGCCTGCCTGCCTGCCTGCCTTCCTTCCTTCCTTCCTTCCTTCCTTTCCTCCTTCCTTCTTTTTCATTTTGTAATACTGGGGATTGAACCTAGAGCCTTTGCACTAAGCTACATTCCCAGCCATTTTTATATTTCAGCTTCTGTATATTGGAGCATCATTTTAAACAAATGATGATATTAGGACCTCTCTAATTTGCCAAGTTGCCCAAGTTGGGCTCAAACTTGCTGTCCTCTTGCCTCAGCTCCCCAGAGTGCTCGGATTACAGGTGTCCACCACCATGCCCAGCAAAAAAGGACTTTTGATAGCAGAAGTAACTTTGCATGTGTGTATTCAGTGTCTCTTTGGAGCCCATATGAGTATGTGGGGCCAGTAGAAGTTTTGTAAAAATGTTAAATGAATGAATAAAGCTCTAGATTTGAAGCAAAAAATTAAAAAAATTACTTTAGGACAAATGCAAATAGTAGTGTAGAAAGTATACTTTCTCTGTTTCTAATATTAGTAAATTTCTCAAAAAATTTAAATTATCAAATAATTCGTAGAAATCAATACCATACTTTAAACATCGTAGCCATATTTTCATTCATTTTAATGGTTTGTATTATTACTAATGTTTTAAAACAAAAGACAGGGTACTTTCTACTTTTTTTCTTCTTCTTCAAGGAAACAGAAATCTGTGTGTAGGGCTGGGGATATGGCTCAGCGGCACAGCGCCTGCCTGACAAGCGTGAGGTTGTGAGTTCGATTCCCAGTACCAAAAAAGAAAAAAGAAATCTGTATGTAACTATAGATCTCTAAGAAGGCATAGAATAAATTACATAATCTAATGTTTAAAACCTTAGGAAAATCAGTGAAATTAATTCTTCTATGAACCTATTTTCTTCTACTTTTCAGGCTTGAGGTGTGACATAGTATCAGCGTGTGAAATCTAAGTTTATGTTAATTCTTTTAATTATATTGCTATCAAGTGTATGACAAAACATAATTTTAAACAAAGAATCATATTGCATAGTGGTTTTGTTTTGTGTTTAATTGCCAAACTGCCAAACTTGCCTATTCCAATTTCCATTTTTAATAAGAGTACTTCTTACACACGATGCACAGCTGCGTGAGTTGTTTGTGTGAGACACAGGCCAAGTGTTGCAAGCCTGTGTCTGCACTGATGATGTGGGGTGGTGTAGTCTCTGTTGAGGTAGAGTAGGGGAGATGTGATTTTGGTCGTTGGGTTTTTAAGTTTTTAAAAACATTTGATTGGATTCCAGTGTCCTTAGTCGGTAAATGACAGTGTGAGAATTAGGTGACTCAGGCTTAGACTGATTAGTCACTGTTACATTGGATGGCTTCACTTATTTATGAAATCTTTTGAAATTACTTTTGAAAAGTCTTTAATGGCAAGACAGTAACTATTTGATGTTAAAATGGATGACACTGGATGAAAATAAAGAAGCTAGGTATTTTAGACCCATAATGATTTTTATGTAACTCTAATGTATTTACATATAGTTTGAATATATTGTCCTCTTTCTTAGGTTTTGAAAACACTGAATTGACCCCTCTGGCTGCGATATGTGTGAAAATATATTCCGGGGGGAAAGAATTAAACGTGGATGGTTCCATCCAAGTGTCTCTTCCTCTGCTCCACACAAATGATGTAAGAGCAGGGGACCGGATCCCTGCTTGGACCTTCAGCATGAACACAGGTATGTTAGCAAGGTGGAAGACTTTTGAATAATGGAAAATTTCATGTGAGAATTTGATTCAGCTCTAGCTTTCCAGCGGTGTAATTTTGTATACTTTCTTAGTAACCAAAATGGATTTTGATTACTACGAAACGGTGATGGGCAGATGAGATGCCAATAGATTATGTAAAAAAAAAAAGTGTGATTCGCTCACCTTCTCTTGTATTTTTTATACTGCCAACATTTTGAGGCAGAAAAATTACTGAAAAATTTGTCCTTTTAAATATTTGTTTTAACAGGCAGTATGACTTTATCTAAAAGCTTGATTAAAGCAATTAAATAGTGTAGACTAATTTCATGAAAAGGGAAACATTATGTGATTAAAGGAACGGAAGTATCAAAACCACTTAGGTAGGAGGAATTAGTTCTAGTGTACTGTAGCACCCTAGTTGTTAGGGTAGCTATTGTCAGCAAAAGGTATAATATATTCAAAAAAAATAGAAGGAGGATCCAAAGATTCCTAACATACAGAAATGATACACGTTTGAGGAGATGGAAATGCAAATCACTCTGATTTAATCATTATACCTGGCATATGTGTCCAAGTGTATTTTACCTTGAAATATATGCAGATGTGTCAATTAAAAATAAACTACCATTTTACATGTTATAAATAATTTACTACAACAATAAGCCAGAATCCAAAGATACACCGAACTTATAAATAGCTGTTAGTTTTTGCACGTGAAACTTCATGAAATACATGGGTTTTACTGAATTCTTTTCTCTGTGGAGGGCGATACTTTATTGAACCAGATAGCAGTTTTTGTAGTTTAAAAAAATTCTAGTAAACTACATCAACAGCACTAGAATAAAAAATTTTAATAAATTGTTAATGCTATAAAATAAACACTGTAGACAGTCAATTAAAATCCCAGAACAGGTGATAAATAACTACCTGAGATGAACTAGAATTTCACTATTCACATCCTTAGGAAATGTTTCAGTATTATACAATTTAAACATTAATTAGATAGAAATTATTTTTCTAAGCGTGCCATATCCTTAGTTCATTTATAATAAAATAAATCATTCAAATTGTTCTATGTTGTATACTATCTACTATACCATAAATAATGATATAATATTTAAGATACATTATACTATGATAATGTACTGTGGTATTCACAGTCTTTGAAAAGCCCTGCATAGTCTTCACGTGACTTATTAGCAAAGTCCTGTCAGCTCTAAAGATACATAATTACAACTAGTATTTTTTATTTGCCTTCCTTGTTAGGCGCTTGGGTGAATTCTGGCCGAGGAGTGGTCAAAGAACAGGACAATCATTTAACTTGGACTTACGATGCCCCACATTTGGGCTACTGGGTAGCAGCTCCACTTCCGGGAACTCGAGGTACCTTAACAATGAAAAAATAATTTAAGAAATAAATACAGATGTCATACTGGGATTTATGTCACCGGACCTGTATTTCACTCTAGGCTTTGTCACTTGCTGGCTGTAGGAAGCTGGAGAAGGCATTTAATCTCAGCTCTTCCTTTTGATCAGTGCGTGCTTGCATACTGAGAAGTGATGTTCTTTTCGGGGAACTGTCCATGTGTACGACATATCTTGACCATCTTTGATAGATTTTCCTACCCTCTCCCTTATCTTCCCCCATCGTCTTCCCCGTCTCCAAAACATATTGTTTCCTAGTATCTTTCTTTTGAGTTTCTTATGTAAGACAAACCATGTGATATTTAACTTTCTGCATCTGACTTATTTCTCATGGCATTATAGTCTCAAGTTTTATTTTCCTGCATGTGACATGGTTTTATTTTTCTTTATGGCTGGATAATACTATGTTGTGTATATACACTGCATTTTCTTTATTCATTTTAAAAATGTGTGTATGAAAACACTAAGGTCCATGAACTCTGAGGACCCTGATAGCTGTAATATCTGATGGATCTGTGAAGAATGAAGTTTGTTCATGTAAGTGGTTAGTGTATGTCTCAGTCTTTTTTTTTTTTTTTTTTTTTTTGTACATTTTTAGTTGTTGGGACTCAATATCCAATACCTTCAATGTAAAGGAGGAGAGCTTTATTTTGGCTGAGAGTTCCAGTCCTCAGACTGTTCCAGGGCAGGATGGCATGGCAGAGGGGCATGACGAAGGAAGAGCTGCTCACCTCCTGGTAGCCAGGAAGCAGAGAGGGTCCAGGAAGGAGCCGGGAGGGAGATAGACCCTTGCA
>RJWM01041729.1:0-14730 GCA_004363535.1 Dasyprocta punctata | reverse complement strand
CCAAACAAAAAATCAGCAAAGAAATAGCAGAACTGAATCAAGCTTGTGAACAAATGGACCTAGTAGATGTATACCGAGTATTCCACCCATCAACAACAGAATACACATTCTTCTCAGCTGCACATGGGTCATTCTCTAAAATAGATCATATACTGGTCCACAAAACAAGCTTAAGTAAATGCAAACGAACTGAAATAATCCCATGCACATTATCTGACCACAGCGCAGTAAAATTGGAAATGAATGACAAAAAAACGTACAAAAACTGCATAAACACACGGAAATTAAATAATACCCTCCTAAACAATCAATGGGTCACAGAAGAAGTTAAAGAAGAAATTAAACAATATCTACAATTGAATGAAAATGCAAATACAAATTATCGGAACCTGTGGGACACAATGAAAGCAGTCCTCAGAAGGAAATTTATAGCACTAGACTCTCATATCAGAAAAACGGAAAGAACACACATAAACAACCTAATGCTGCACCTCAAACTTCTAGAAAAAGAAGAGCAAGTCAAGTCCAAAGCCCAAAGAAGGGAGGAAATTATTAAGATTAGAGCAGAAATTAATGCAATTGAAACTAAGAAAACAATACAAAGAATCAATGAATCGAAGTGTTGGTTCTTTGAAAGAGTAAATAAAATTGATAAACACCTAGCCAACCTTATCAAGAAGAGGAAAGAAAAAACTCAGATTCATGCAATAAGAAATGAAAAGGGTGAAATCACTACAGACCCGGTAGAAATACAGAAGATCACCAACACCTACTTCGAAAACCTTTGCTCACATAGATTTGATAACACAGAACAAATGGACAGATTCCTAGAAACCTATGAATTACCAAAGCTGAATCAAGAAGATGTAAAGCTGCTGAATAACCCAATTTCAGCTAATGAAATTGAAAATGTAATTAGAACCCTACCAACAAAGAAAAGCCCAGGCCCTGATGGATTCACTGCTGAATTCTACAAGAAATTTAGGGAAGACTTAATGCCAACACTCCTCAAACTCTTCAATGAAATCAAAAAGGAAGCAAGTCTCCCTAACTCATTCCTGGAAACAAGTATTACCCTAATACCAAAACCAGAGAAAGACCCAACCAAAAATGAAAATTACAGGCCAATCTCCCTAATGAACATAGATGCAAAAATCTTCAATGAAATTCTCGCAAACAGAATACAGCAAGTTATCAGAAAGATTATACACCACGATCAACTGGGATTCATCCCAGGAATGCAGTGATGGTTCAACATATGCAAATCAATAAATGTAACACACCATATCAACAGGGCCAAGGACAAGAAACACATGATCATCTCAATAAATGCAGAAAAAGCTTTCGACAAAATCCAACACCCATTCATGATCAAAACCCTACAGAAAATCGGAATAGATGGTCTCTACCTCAACCTGATAAAAGCCATGTATCATAAACCAACAGCCAACATCTTACTAAATGAACAAAAACTGAAAACTTTCCACCTAAATTCAGGAACAAGACAAGGATGTCCATTATCACCACTCCTATTCAATACAGTTCTGGAAATATTAGCCAGAGCAATTAGAGAAGAGAAAGAAATAAAGGGAATAAGAATAGGAAAGGAAGAAGTGAAATTATCATTATTTGCAGACGATATGATACTCTACATAGAAGACCCGCAAAAATCCATTAAAAAACTTCTAGAAGTAATAACCAAATTTAGTAATGTAGCTGGATACAAGGTGAACACTCAAAAATCAAGAGCATTCCTGTAAACAAACAACAAAGTCACTGAGAGAGAAATAAGGGAAACCACACCCTTCACTATAACATCCAAAAAAATGAAATACTTAGGAATCAATCTAACAAAGGAAGTAAAAGATCTATACAGTGAAAATTACATTACACTAAAGAAGGAGATCGAAGAAGATTTCAGAAAATGGAAAGATATTCCCTGTTCATGGACAGGAAGAACAAACATCGTGAAAATGGCCATTCTCCCAAAATTATTACACAGATTCAATGCAATTCCAATCAAAATACCACTTGCCTACCTCACAGAGCTAGAGAAAGCATTCCTAATATTCATCTGGAACCAGAAAAGACCTAGAATAGCAAAGGCAATTCTGGGCAACAAAGGGAAGGCAGGAGGCATCACAATCCCCAACTTGAAACTTTACTACAAAGCTACTGTGATAAAATCAGCAATGTACTGGAATCAAAACAGACCTGAAGATCAATGGAATAAATTAGAAGATACAGACACAACTACAAACACACTTAGCACCTCACCTTTGACAAAGGGGCCAAACACATACATTGGAAGAAAGACAGCCTCTTTAACAAATGGTGCTGGAAAAACTGGCTTTCTATATGCCGTAAACTAAACCTAGATCCACGCCTATCACCATGCACTAAAATAAAGTCAAAATGGATCACAGATCTGAGTATTAAAACAGAGACACTAAACTTACTAGAAGACAGAGTAGGTAAAAATCTCAATGACATAGGAGTAGGCAGAGAGTTCATGAACAAAAATCAGATTGCACGTGAAACACTTCCCAGAATCAACACCTGGGATCTCATCCTACTAAAAAGTTTTTGCATGTCAAAGGAAATCTCCAGCAGCGTGAAAAGAAAACCCACCAACTGGGAAAATATCTTAGCCAATTGTCCATCAGACAAAGGACTTCTATCTAAAACATATAAAGAATTAAAAGAAATCAGACCCCTAAAATTCAAAGGACCCAATCCAAAAATGGGCATCTGAGATGAATACATACTCCTCAGAGAAAGAAATCCAAATGGCAAATAAATATATGAAAAAATGTTCAACATCAATGGTCATTCGGGAAATGCAAATTAAAACAATGCTGAGATTCCATGTCACCCCAGAAAGAATGGCCAAGTTTAAAAAATCAAGCAACAACAAATGCTGGAGGGGCTGTGGGGAAAAGGGAACTCTTCTCCACTGTTGGTGGGAGTGTAGACTGGTGCAGCCACTGTGGAAGTCAGTGTGGAGATTCCTCAAGAAGTTAGGATTAGAGATCCCATTCAACCCAGCTATCTCTCTTCTGGGCATTTTCCCAGAAGAATTGAAAACCTCATACCACAGTGATATCTGTGCACCCATGTTTATAACAACCCAATTTGTAATAGCCAGATCTTGGAAACAACCCAAGTGCCCATCAATCAAAGAATGGATAAAAATGATGTGGTATTTTTATACAATGGAGTACTACTCAGCTATTAAGAAAGATTGTATTGAGACTTTTATAAGTAAATGGTCACTACTTGAGACCATACTCATAAGTGAGATAAATCAAACCCACATGTGTAAATACCATATTTTCTCCCTAGTGTAAGAAATGGAAAAGTATATATGATTCAAAATCTATAATAAATACTATGTAAGGGTAAAAAACAGCTCAAAGAGCAAAGATAATCGGGAAGGGAATAGGCGGAAAGAGAAAAGGGAAGAGGAAAAGATAAGAAATGGAAAAGTATATATGATTCAAAATGTATAATAAATACTATGTAAGGGTAAAAAACAGCTCAAAGAGCAAAGATAATCAGGAAGGGAATAGGCGGAAAGAGAAAAGGGAAGAGGAAAAGATATAAATCTGTATACATGTATATGTAAGATAACTAAAAGGAACACTGCTGAATGTATTCGTTTTTGAGAAAGAACAATTAATGCTCATATGATTAGATCAATCTTGCATGTCTATATCTGTTAATGTAAGAAGCCATTTTAAAGATAACGATGTGCAATATTGCAACCACTGTCAAGCTTCTATCTTCCAGTTTTGTAAACCTGCAATGTTGTGTATTTACTCTAGTCGTTTGTCTCCTTTGCTTGTTGTTTTTACTATATATGTCGTCTTTTTTTGTTTCGTTTTGTTTTTTCTTCGCTTAAATAAAAGAATAAAAAAATAAAAATAAAAAAATAAAACAGAATAAAGCCAATCAAAACAAACCAGTGTGACACAGGACTTCAAAATAATAGGAAATCAACAATGGTTACCATAATGCCTGTTCTTGTTTTCAGAATAGCTGCCCATACCTTCAGACATAGTAAAAATCAAACAAAACAGAAAAAAAATGCAACCAATAAAAACAAAACAATGAATGCAATAAAGGACTTCAAAACAAGACAACAGTAAATCCAAAATGGCTATCATAATATATCTTGTTATCTTTGAAACAGCTGTCCATGCCATCAGATATAATAGAATCAAACAAAATAGAACAGAATAAAACCCAACCAAATAAAACAACGAAAATGATACAGGACTTCAAAACAAGATTAATAGGGACTCAACAATGGCTACCACTTTCAGAAGGAAATCCCCCATAGATGCTACATTGTGTACTGTTATCCTCTAAATAGATGATCAAACTACCAGCTTTAGAACTGCAAAGTCAGTGAAACACCAAACACCACAAGAATTAAACTGTGTTTTACCTCAATAGCTATCATCACAGCCTGTGTTTTTCTGGATCAGCCAGTGGTTTACAGGGGGTGGGGGAGGTCTTTTTGTTTCCCAGCCCATGTGCCGGAAGGGGCTGGCATCTGGCTCTCCCCTCAGTGGCCTGCGCCTGGGTGCCAATTTGCAGAGTTTGCAGGGAGGGCTTATATGTTGACTTCCTGTTCTCTTCCCCCACAATCTGCGAATAGCACAGGAAAAGGCTAACATCTGGCTGACCCCTCAATGGTCTGCGCATGGTGCCGATTCACAGGGAGGGCTTATTTCTTGTTGACTTCTTGTTCTCTTCCCCTGCAGTCTGTGAATAGCCTCTTAGCCTTTTTTAAATGTATAGCTCAGTAGTGTTAATATCAGTGGATCTGATCACTAGAACTCATCTTACAAACTAAAACTTGATATCATTGAACAGTGGCTTAGAAATAATTTTAACACATAGAGCCTTGCAGCCAAGTGAAAACCCTTTTTAACTTATATAAATGTTTCTGTTGCAGTGAAAATTGAGACAAAATAAACATAAATTAGACAAAACAATAGAATGAATCTCTTGGGAGAGTAACGGAAAAGAAAAAAAAATCAAAGAGTGAAAAGAACCATGAGATCACCAAAAAACCCTTGTGCAACCTGTTTTAAAACGTCAGATAGTAATTATCAAATCGCTATAGTATTTAGATACCATAATATTTTTTTGTTTTTTGTTTTTTTTTTAGTGTACCAGGGATCGAACTCACAACCTTGCACCTGCCAGGCAGGCGCTTATGCCACTGAGGTAAATCCATGGCCTTATTTTTGAGACAGGGTCTCACTATGCAGTTCAGGCCAGTCTTGAACTCACTTTGTAGCCCACACTTGTCTTAAACTCACAAGTTTAAACTCTCCCTGCCTCAGCCTCCCGGGTGCTGGGATTAAAAGCATGCACCACCACACCCGGCTCTGATGTCACTATTTTTAAAAACAAATGTACCTTGGTTTGCCTGGATAATTACATGAAAATACATCGATTAATGAAAATATACTATAGCTAAAGTTATGAGATGTAGCTAAAGTAGTGTTTAGAGTAAAATTTATAGCTAAAAACTGCTATATTTAAAAAGAAACAGTTAAATCAATAACAAATTCTGCCATTGGAAACCAAAAGAAGAAATGCCAACCTAGAGCAAAAATACATAATTAGATGTCATGGTTTCTGTCTAGATGTCCCCCAAAAGCTTCATGCAGTCATAGGCAGGGTGTTTTTAAAAGGTCCTTGATTCATGGGGATCCTGTAACTACTTGTGATGGTGGGAGGTGGGTACTGGTTGAAAGAGGTGGGTCACTGTGGGTCTGATTCAGGATATCTCTCCCTTTCCAGTTCCTCTCTTTTTTCTGCTTCCTGGATGCCATGAGGTGAGCAGGTTTCCGCCTCCAGACTTGCATTATGCTGCTTTTGCCTGGAAGCAGCCAATCATGCAAAGGCTGAAATTTCTAAAACATGAGCCAGAATAAACCTCTTCTTCAAGTTGTGGGTGTAGGATATTGTGTCCCAGCTACAAGGAGAGTGACTGCAACAAAACCAAAAACTGAATCTTCAAAAAATCAACAAAATTGGCAAATCTTTAGGGAAACTAATCAAGAAAAGAAGAGATAAGATTCAAACTACTAAAATCTAGAATGACAAAGGGGACATTACTACTGATGTCAAGGAACTAAGGATCATAAACATTCCAGATCACACTTGGTATCCAAGGAACCAGGATTCCTGGGGAAAACGTCTGATTCTACAACATGGCACAGGAAATATATGAACCAAGTCTGAGCCATTGTATAATACCAGAAAAGGAGCACTAAAAACAAAATCCATAAACAAGGGGTATGTGAAAGCAATCAGCTAGAAAGCCCTCAGTGGACAAAACTGAAATAATTTGAGCAACAAAATAAAGTAGTATTAAATTGTAACTCAAAGTATAAAATAAATGTCCATCAGTCACAATGATACAAATAAATGACTCAAATAAATGGGGTAGACAGTGCATAAAGAATACCAAACCACTTTCAAGGACAGACAGCTAAATAAGCTTGTTCACAAAAATACATCGTGGAAAGGGGGGAAAAAGAGTGACTTTACAATGGAGAAACCTATAAAACATTCTTAGTCAGATTTCAAGGTCAATGTCAACAGGAACAAGTCACATGATAGTATGTATTTTTGAGATGTGATAAAAAAATGTCATTTGGTTTATTTTGGTCTTCCTCTTAGAAATCCTTATCTCAGTCTAGTAACATAAAGCACAACCAATTCCAAGTGAGGGACATTTCACAAAATATCTGACTGTCATATTCCTTAAAATTAACAGAGTTATCAAAAACAAGGAATCTGGATTCCATTCCAGAGGGTAGCCCAGCCAGAGGACAGTCAGTCCACACTCTGCACTCCTCCATTCCATCCCAGAGGGCGGACTGGTGGGAAGACAGTGAGTTCCCCGCCATTACACCCCAGAGGGTGCACCAGCTTGAAGTCAGTGAGTTTGTGATCAGGGGCTCACCCACTGCATCCTGGAGGGCTGGTTGGCTGTAAGAATGTAAGACTCAAGGAAACTTCAAGACCCAGGACAACAGCCTGGTACACAGATGCACACAGACCTCTGAAGGGAAAAGTAGTCAGTGAGGTCAGTAACGTGGAAGCATCTGAAGCAGCAGCAAGGAGTCAGCAGTTGGACTCTGGAGAACTCCACTGACAGAAGACCAATCTCAGCCCCCACATCCAGAGGCCAAGATCAGGTCCATACCCAAAACATCTCTGGGATGCAACATGGACATCAGTACAGAACTGTAAACACCAGGACAAAATGAACCTATGTTCATTACAAGCCCGCCAGCAGGCATCAGGACCCAGTAGCCAGTTTTGGTGGGGAGAACCAGCCAGCCAAGCTACCATGCACCTGCTACCATTTGGAAAGCCTCGGAGTAGCTGTATGTGTCTGGAGAAGCCAGTCCTGCACCCCAACATTGCCCTGGGAACCTAGGATAAGAGAAACCCAGGTGTCTGACCCATTCCCTTACACTATGGATGGACAGCCAACATGGGAAAGTGCCTGGGACCTGACAACCCACTTGTCTGGAAGAACCCAGGAAAATGTTAAGACAAAGAAGCAAAAGGCAGTCCCAGGACTCCAACCCATGCAGAGCAAGTCCAGCACATGTAAACATGGAAGAGATTGGAAGTCACACACCTGAAGTTTCTAAAGTGATGGCAACAAAGTAAAGAAACAATTTCTTGAGGCTATAAAAGAAATTAGATCAGAAATACTGTCTCAGGTAAAAGAAGAAATGAAAAACATAATAAAACAATTGCTGAGTATATCTAAAGAAGACATGGATAAAAAATAGATAAGAATAGGAAAATGAGGGAAACCATGAATGAACAATATGAGAGAGATATAGAATGCATGGGAAACAGATTCAAAGAGATATTCAGAAAATTAAAAACTCCACTGAAAGCTGGCAAAATCACTTGAAAGAAACTAAAGGTAAACTTTCAGACCTTGAAGACAGGTTTGTAGCTAGTGATCATGAAAGGAAAAATCTCTTACACCAGGGATTGAACTCACAACCTCGCACCTGCCAGGGCAGGCACTTAAGCCACTGAGCCAAACTCCCAGCCCTGGTTTTTTTGAGGCAGGGTCGCACTATGTAGCTCAGACCAGCCTTGTGCACATGTTGTAGCCTAAGCCAGCCTCAAACTCACAACACTCCTCCTACCTCAGCCTCCCGAGTGCTGGGATTAAAGGCGTGCGCCACCATGCCCGGCAAAAATCTCTTAAGTATAGCTAGAAACCAGGAAATAACAATTCAACAGCTGCAAGATGATGCAATGAAAAATAATTTAAGAGTGACAGCTGTCAGTGAAAAAGCAGGGATCAACACAAATGAAATACTAAGACTATTTACAGAAGTAATAGCAGAAAACTTCCCAAGCATAGGAAAAAGACCTGACAACAAAAGATAAGTGAGGCATATAGAACTCCAGCTAGCCATAACCAAAATAAATCTACACCCAAACATATAATAATCAAGATCCTAGAAATTCAGCACAAGAACAGAATATTAAAGGCTGTTAGAAGAAACAGATCACCTATACAGGAAAACCCATCAGAATCACAACAGACTTCGAACACAAACCATCAAGTCAAAAAGAGCTTGGAGTGAAGTATTTTAAGTCCTGATGTACCGTGAAAAACTAGCTTTCAAAATTAATAGAGAAATAAGATACTTCCATGATGTATTAGGTGATATACTATGTACCCCCAAGTCCTCATATACTTTTGATGGGGCTGAGTCTGACACTTGCTTGTGATAGGTTTGTTGTCTAGTGCCAGGACTGGTGATGTGAGTGCTGCACCCACCCAGGTGTGGAGCTGAGATACAGTGTAAAGAAAGTGGGTCTTCCTCTTTCTCGTTTCTGCATGTCTGCTCTCTCTCTCACCAGTGCGCCTTGCTGCTTGCAGTGACTATGAAAGGCAGCCCCGCCATGGCACGCTGCCTCAGGCCTTCAAAAGTGAAAGAGTTTGTTCAGAGGAAAAAGCTGCAGAGTGCCTTGTCCTGGAATGGTGACGGAGGCCACAGGAGGTTTCAAAAGGGTGGCAGCCGCACCAGATTCCAGAATGGAAGTGGCCACGCCAGATTCCAGAATGGCGGCAGCATAGAGAAGCTGTTCCTCACAATCAGGTTCAGAGAGCTCAGTGATCCAGACAGTCGACCCCTACAGCCAAGAGAGAGGAAAGCCTGACTACTGCTCCAGTTGGCAGCAGACCTTGGCAGCATCCATGTGGCACTGGTTTTAAGTACAAGAAAAGGCTAAGGCAGCTTCCGCCTCGCCTTCAGAGAGCAATGTGCAAAGATGTAAGAGTGAAGCCAAGGAACATGGCTCGGCCAAGGAAAACTATGGAAGTTAAGACCCCTGAAAGTGCCACAGGGGTGGAATCACTCAAGCCTTTTGGAGCTTGCAACCAGACTGCTTCAGATGCTGAGCGGAGAACTCCAGGACTTAATGTTTGCCCTGTTGGATTTTGGACTTGCTATGGTTCCAATGCTTTGTATTCCCGTTTGTAACTTTTTTTTTTTTTTTTTTTTTTGCGGCACTAGGGATTGAACTCACAACCTCGCGCTTGCCAGGGCAGGCACTTAAGCCACTGAGCCAAACTCCCAGCCCTCCGTTTGTAACTTTTGGAATGGTAATGTTTATCTTGCGCCTTTATATGTTGGAAGTGCTTAACCTCATTTTCATTTGTACAGGGGGTTACAGTTAAGAGTTTGCCATAGATCTCAGAGGAGATTTGGGACTTGGATTTTTCAACAGTGCTGAAACTGTTAGGACTTTGGCAACTCATGGAGATGGACTAAGTGTCTTTTATATTAAAGAAGTTCATGAGTCCTTGGGGGTCCAGGGGTGGAACGCATTGAGTGATATACTATGTACCCCCAAGTCCTCATATACTTTTGATGGGGCTGAATTTGGCACTTGCTTGGGATAGGTTTGTTGTCTAGTGCCAGGATTGGTGATGTGAGTGCTGCACCTGCCCAGGGGTGGAGCTGAGATACAGTGTAAAGGAGGCAGGTCTTCCTCTTTCTCGTTTCCGCATGTCCGCTCTCTCTGGCCAGCATGCCGTGCTGCTTGCAGCGACCATGAAAGGCAGCCCTGCCACGGCACGCTGCCTTGGAGTCAACTGAGTATGGACTGAAACTTCTGAAAAACTGTAAGAAATAAACCTTTCCTTCCCTAATTTTGGGTGTCAGGTATTTTGTCTCGGCAACGAGCAAAAAGTAACTAAGACACATGACAAAGAACAACTGAAGGAATTCATGACCACCAAACCAACTCTACAAAGAATACTAAAGGACATTCAAGAGAGAGATAAAAATGACCACTGTTCCAGAAACAGCGGCAGAGGGGGATCATGAGCAGTGTAGACAATTGAATGGAGGGGAAAAGCAGGGAGTCAATGACAGGAAAATAGGATGGCAGAGATAAGCCAGTGCATGTTGGCCATAACCATTAATGCGGATGGCCTCAACTCACCAATAAAAATAAACACAGACAGAGTGCATCAGGAGACAGGGTCCATCAATATGCTTTATACAAGAAACACATTTAACTTGAAAGAAAATTCATAGACTGAAAGTCAAAGGAGAAAAAACAATGCTCTAAGTGACAAGAAACCAGAAAAAAAGTAGGGGTAGCTTGTCCATCAACCTCGGAATGGATAAGATAGGGCATTTTTGTACAATGGGAAGCTACTCAGCTATAAAGAAAGATAACCTGGCCAGGGATTTAGCTCAGTGGCCTGAGCACCTGCCTGGCAGGGCGAGGTTGTGAGTTTAATCCCTGGTACAGAAAAAAAAAAAAAAATCAAACCTCAAGGCTCTTGTAAGTAAATGGATGTAACCTGAGATCATACTCATGGGTGAAATGGTTCAGAGTCACATAGGTGAACACTTGTGTGTTGTCTCCCTAGTATAAGAGACTGAGGGAGTCAGTGGGAACCAAAATGCACACTGGATATTGTGAAAGGGAAAGCCGGGAGGCGTCTGAAAAGGGAAGATGGTAGCCATTGCTAATTTCCTATTAGCTTGTTTTGAAGCCATGTATTGTTTTCATTGTTCTGTTTTGTTTGGTTTTATTCTGCTTTGTTTTGTTTGATTATATTGGATGGTATGGGCAGCTATTTCAAAGATAACAAAATATATTATGGCAGCCATTGTTGATTTCCTATTATCTAGTTTGGAAGCCCTATACTGCTTTCATTGTTTTGTTTTGATTGACTTTATTCTGTTTCGTTTTGTTTGATTTTATTATGTCTGATGCTATAGGCAGCTACTTGGAAGATATCAAGAGGCATTATGGTAGCCATTGTTGATTTTCCATTGTTTTATTTTAAAGTCCCATGTCATGTTCCCTGTTTTGTTTTGATTAGCTTTGTTCTGTTTTGTTTTGTTTGGTCTTATTTTCTTCAAAAAACAAAAAACAAGGAATCTGAGAAATTACTAAAATCCAAAGGAGTATAAGACAACATCACAACCATATACAACATTGTTTCCTAGATTAGGTCTTAGAACATTAGTTTTATTTATATATTTTATTATTATTATTATTATTTTTTGTAGCACCAGGGATTGAATTCACAACTTAACACCTGCCAGACAGGCGCTAAAGCCATTGAGCCAAACTCCTGGCCCTAGTTTTTTGAGGCAGGGTCGCACTATGTAGCTCAGGCCGGCCTTGTGCTCACACTGTAGCCCAAGCCGGCCTCGAACTCACAACACTCCTCCTATCTCAGCCTCCCGAATGCTGGGATTAAAAGCATGCGCCACCACACCCGGCTGAACATTAGCTTTAAAAAGACTACATAAAAACTAAGAAAATCTACCTAGCATACACCTGTAATCCCAGCACTCTGAGAAGCTGAGGCAGTAGGATGACAAGTTCAATTCCAGCTTGGTCAACTTAACAACTTAGTGAGTCCTGTCTCAACAAAAGCAACAACAACAACAACAACCAAAAACAAAACACAGAACAACTACAACCCCCCCAAACTTAAAAAGGCTGTAGATGCACTCAGTACAAAGGTCCTGGGTTCAATCCTCAGTACTGCAAAACAACAATAACAACAGCAACACCACAAAAACCTCACATATAACAAAACCATTCCCTAAGGAAATCTAAGTGAAGTATGGATTTAGTTAATAATAATGTAGTAGTACTGGTTCATTAATTAGAAAAATGTGACATACCAATATAAGATGTTAACAGAGGAAATAGAGGTGTATATGGGAACCCTGTAACTCTAAAACTGTTCTAATAGGAAATTTTATTTTTGAAAAAAGTATAATAAAGGAATATTATGAGTAACTGTATGCCAACAATGAGATAACCTAGATGACATATATTCCTAGCAAGACACAAATTACTTGGACTGACTAAAAATTGTAATAATGAGACTAAATCAGAAATTTCAAAATCTCCCACAAAGAAAAGCCCAGGCAAGATAACTTCACTGGTAAATTCTACCAAATGTTTACAAAATTAGTATGACTACACAAACTCTTCCAAAAAATAGGAGGTGGGAACATTTCCCAACTTATTGAGTCTAGTTTACCCTGATACCAAAATCAGAAAAAGACATTGCAGGAAAGCTATAGAGCAATATCCATTATAAAGGAACTCACAAAAATAATAGCAAACTATATCCATTAACGTATAATTATAGGCTATATTATCACAGGAATTAAAAGTTGGTTTGACATCTGAAAATCAGTCAACAATACACTGTTATGATAAAAATACTCAACAAACTAGGAATAGAAGAAAACCTCTTTTTTAAATAGAAGGCTCCTATAAAAACATATAGTTAACATCATACTCAGTGGTTAAAGGCAGACTGATTTTCTCCTGAGATCAAGAATACAAGTATGTCCATTTTTACATCTAACATTGTACTTGAGGTTCTACTGAGAACAGTTAGATAAGAAAATAAGAAAACCAAGCTAGAAAGAAACAAGTTACAATATCCCTGTTCACAGATAATATGCACTTATATATAGAAAATTCTAAGGAATATATTAAAAAATTACTAGAGTTAATAAAAGAGTTTAGACCGGGTCCAGTGACTCAGCGCGACCCAAGACTCAATGCGAGCGTCAGAAGAACACCCGGCCAGCCTCACAGGACACAGAGGTATGCAGCTCAGCCCAGCTCAGCCCAGGAACCCAGAGCTGCTCAGCAGGAACTGACCAACATAGCTGCAGGGCCTTGGAGAGCTTGGGCTCCCGGCATCAGAGTGCAGAGTGCATGTGAGCTCCATACTTCAGTGGAGCGGCTTGTGCACACCCCATTGTAGAGCTTGCGGGTCCCCGCCCAGCCAGGACCAAGGCCCCAGCACTGTAGGCCTGGGACTCGCCCAGGCTTGCCCTGGCACAGTTGTTGCTTTGAACTCCTTGCAGCTAGACTCAGGGTCCAGGCAGCATCATACTCCAGGGTACACTCTGTTTAGCTCCCTGGGACCAGGAGGCCTTGGCCCCCACCCAGTTAAGGCGGAGGCTCCACCGGCACGCCCCGGGAGGCTGCCCTCACTGGCTGTGCACAGGATCTGGCTCTATCCGGGTCCAGCAACTCAGCGTGACTCAAGACTCAATGTGACCCTCAGGGGAACGCCCGGCCAGCTTTGCAGGACACAGAGTCACATAGGCTGTAGAACAAAATGACAAAACGAAAGACCAAGAGGCAGTCTCAGTCCCCCAGCCCGCAAAGAACAAACCCAAGAGACACTGAAAAGGAAGACAGTGGGAGTCACACAACTGAACTTTCTGAAATGATAGAAAATGCATTAAAGAAACACCTTGATGAAGCTATAGAGAAATTCAAATCAGAAATATTTTCTCAGCTAAAAAATGAAATAAGAATCATTATTAAAGAAATGTTGTGGTATCTAAAGAAGAACAAGATAAAAAATAGAACAACTTAAGAAAATGATCGAAACCTTGAATGAACAATATAAGACACAAACAGAATGCATGAAACAGATGCAAAGGGAAATGCAGGAAATGAAAAACTCCATGGGAAGTTTGAAAAACCGCTTAAATGAAGTTGAAGATAGAATCTCAGATCTTGAAGACAGCATGGGAGATCATGGCCACAAAAGAAAAGATCTCTTTAAAATAGTAAGGAACCAAGAAACAACAATTCAACAGCTGCAAGATGATGCCAAGAGAAATAACATAAGATTAATAGGCATAAATGAAAAAGCAGGGGTCAATACTAATGACCTACGAAGACTATTCACAGAAATAACAGCAGAAAACCTTCCAAACATGGGAAGACAATCTGAAATACAGGTAACTGAGGCATACAGAACACCAATTAACCATAACCAAAATAAATCTTCACCCAGACATATAATAATAAGGGTATCAGAAATACAGCACAAGAACAAAATACTAAAAGCTGTCAGAGAAAAGAAACAGATCACCTATGAAGGAAAGCCTATCAGAATCACGGCAGACTTCTCAACACAAACCTTTGAGTCAAGAAGAGCTTGGAGTGAAGTATTTCAAATCCTGAAAGAAAATAACTTTCAGCCCAGATTGATGTACCCTGCAAAACTATCCTTAAAAATTGATGGACAAATAAGATACTTTCATGACAAAGAACAACTGAAGACATTTATGGCCACCAAACCAACACTACAAAGAGTACTGAAAGACACTCTAGAAAGAGACAAAGATA
>RJWM01041728.1:0-14738 GCA_004363535.1 Dasyprocta punctata | reverse complement strand
CAGAAGTTCTGAGCAGAATTATCTGAATTCAGAGATTGGGTCTCCAGTCCCTAAACACCCACACCTCCTCTGTTCACCCCATATCACACCCAGAACTGGATAGCAGTACTCACTGGTGAATGCAGTGGGCAGCGGTCAGTACCCACTTCGGGTGGATGAGGGAGCCACCACATATATGCTCCCAGGCAGAGGAGTAGTAGCTGTACCTCTTCAGGCTGACCTGCCAGGGCCACTTCCCCTTGGCAGCATTTTGTCCTCCCACAATGCCCACCAGCTCTTTCCTGATGATCGGTGCTAGAAGTAATATGTAGAGCATCAGCGAGGCTGGGTTGAGACTGCTAACCTTCACCCTGCTGCACGCATCCCAGGAGCCTGAGGTCAGGACTTGCAGAGGCCTCCAGGGAAGGGATGGCATGAGGCAGGATCAAGACTCACCTGGGGGCTTAGCAACAGAGCCTCCCACAAGGCAGAGAGTCACAAACAGCAGGCTCAGCATCTGTAGAGGAGACAGGCATGGAGGGGCTGGGTTAGCCAGGTAAGGGATGAAGAGGATCAGTGCCACCAGGGGTTCAGGTCTTTACCATGGAAGGACTCCGTACCTCTCCTCCCTAGGGCTCTTGGCCTCTTTATCCTGAAGCCACAGGAAGTGGGCAGGGGTTTGACCTGTCCTGTCTTGGAGGAGGGGGCAAGCAAGAATTTGCACTGGACCTCAAGTTCTGATGGGTGGTGCCTGTAATGCAGACACAAGGCCCTGTCATTTTCTGGGTTCCAGGATACCCACATGTGCTATGAACAGGTCAAATCCTGTGTTACGGGAACAATTGGAGTTGGAGCAGGGATGGCCAACCAAGGGCATTTCTCACAGAAGTTTCATTTAATCCTTGGCAGGTGCTGAACCTAGTGTTTTGGTATACACAAGGTGAACACCATCCTCCCCACAACACACAGAGATGTAGACGTGACACTCAGGCCAGGGGATATATTATCTCATTTCAGGAGCATGTGGTTGCAATATCCATGTCATGGTGAAATATATCTCCCAGGGTCCCCTACTGGGCCTCCACCTTCCAGAACTGCACCCCATGCAATCCCTGAACACTGTGCCTAAGCATGTCCCTGGGAGAGACATTCTTGAGGTCACAAGGACTGCAGTGGGCTTCAGGGAGCCAACAGCCAATCTCACTACTGGTGTGGGGAACTGACTTGGGACAGAGCCCAGCACAGGGCAGGGTCACCCACTGGCCAGGGCACATGGCCTCTGTTAGTAACCCTGTTGTGTCCCATGTCATATCTGTGTAACACTTGAGCCCTGGGAACTCCAAGGTGCCCCAGTTGACACTACTTCTCTTCCTGCCCAGGCCACACAGTTCTCTTCTCCTCTCAGCAGCAGTCTGGCCCTGAGGACCTCATAGCAGGTTGGCGGCTGAGGGATTCTAAGGGATTTCCCACAGACACTGAGGGACAGGGTGGAACCCAAGATTCCAGGGGCACCAACACTGGAATTCAGGGGCATGAGTCTGAACCTGGGAGGACCCCAGATTGTAATACTGCAAGAAGATTGAGCCCTGTGGCCATGAGAGACAGCCTGGTTCCCAGCCTTGAAGAAAAGAAAGACAGGAGAAGGCCATGTTGGAAAAGCAACAGAACCTTCAAGGATGCCAAAGCCCTTCCAGATAGGAGCAGACAAAGGAAGTGAAGGGTCAGGGATGCACCCTTCATTGCCTCCCAAGTTAGCCGCCACAGCCTAGTGAGTGGCAGGAAGAGTCCCTTTGTGAGGGGCACACTTTGCATCCTGCTCTCAGTAGCAGTGGTGGAGCCTAGGGTCCCTTATCTAGGCGGGATCAACCTGAGGCCCCTCCCTGGTGGTCCTGGCTGAGGCTGTTAAGCAATGAGGCCTGGCAACAGGATACCTTATCACCCTGATAGGGGCTGAACCAGACCACCATGAGTGCCTTCAGTGATAGGATCACAGAGAACCCAGACTGTGAGCAGGTCGTGCAATCATTAGGATTGGAACCAGGAGACTGGCTAGTGATAATGGGTCATGGACACTGTTAGGTTGTGAAAGTTGTGGTTGCCCAGGATCAGTGTTGCAAGAAATCAGGTTAAGAGAAGCAGTGCAGAGGAACCCAGTCATGCACCAGCACCTCAGGATGGAGGCTGAGAGGGCATGAGGTTTCTGGAAGCTGGGAGACATCATCCATGGTCTTGTTTCTCCTGCATCCCCACTGTAACCCAGCCTGGCTTACAGGTGGAACCACATGATTGATAATAGCAGAATCTCTGGTTGGACACAGTACTCCTGCAGTGCAACCAAGTTCTTTCTCCTCTTTCTCGGAATTCTAGGGAAGAATCGAGCTTTGGACACTATCAAATCTGCTCAGCTTCACTTTCTATCGCTGGCACTTATATCCTCTTCCCCACCAGGTGTCACCACTGCCCCCTCCTGGACAGAGAGTTGGTTTTCCAAGAGTATTTTGATGGATACATTGAGTTCCTGCCAGGAACAATATATGCAGCTATTCTGTGAGGTGAATGAAATGCACATTTTTTAATACTGGAAAACAAACACAAGAGCACTGCACCACTGAGCTACATCTCCAGCCTTTTTATTTTTTTATTTTGAGACAAGGTCTCGCTGTTTCCCAGGCTTGCCTTGAACTTGTGATCACCTACCTCAACATCATAGGTAGCTGGGATTACTAGTGTTCACCTCTACACCTAACTGAAACACCGAGTAGTGCACCCTATTCAGTTGTCTTAGTCTGGGGTTCACTTACTTAACTCATTTTCTATGGGCATTTATTGGTTTCCAAATTTTTGTTGTGATGAATGAATATGGCCAAACATTCCTGCATATTAGGTGAGCTAGAACATGTATGTGCATGTGTGGGGATGTGCATGACAGATATGTATGTGTGAGAACCAGAATATGATATACATCTATGTGTACATGTATGCACATGTGTGTGCCTAGTACACCACTGTGTGCATATGTGTGCACATGTGTGTGCATATGTGTTTTTTGTGTGTGTGTGCAAATGTGTGTATGTGGCTGTGGGTGAGCCAGTGTGTACACGTCCCACCAGGTCTGTCAGCACCTGGAAGCACCAGGTTGAGTCTGTCTCCTCTGCACCTGCAGGAGTCTGCTCTCTAGATCTGTTTCACTGAAGGTGTTTCAGGGGAAATAGCTCACGGTGGAATGATCACTTAATTTGGTGTCTAGGTCAAGTTATGGGTGTTGGATCAAGATGGGCCCAGGTACCCTGAGCTAAAGCTTGGAAGTGGGCATCCCATAGCAGCAGGTGCACCCTGTGTATCCTACCATAGCTGTGCTGGAGCCCCAGGATGCAGGCATAGTATTTGGTGGGGCAGAGGCGGGCAATGACCAGCGGGTGGTCTGGGCTGAGCAGGGCATTCTGTTGGGCTCCTGGGAGTCACTCTAGAGGCCAAGGTACCTGATGATCTCAGGACTGGGCTGGCCATGTGCTGCAGGCACAGACAAAGCCAGGGAGCCAGCCTTTTCACCATTTATACATGTTCTTTCCTACCTGCATAGGGAGAAGCCACAGGGACTGGTGCTAAAGCCAGGGGCCTAGATGAGGGATACTGTGACTGCATCTCTTTATTCATTGCTTA
Source organism: Dasyprocta punctata (assembly GCA_004363535.1). NCBI lineage: Eukaryota > Metazoa > Chordata > Mammalia > Rodentia > Dasyproctidae > Dasyprocta > Dasyprocta punctata. The sequence continues at coordinate 11,099 of RJWM01041728.1, read as the reverse complement.
CTACTTAACAAAAATGACTACATCAACATGCTAATATTTTATAAAATTAAATAAATTAGTATGGGTTTGTACGTGTTCCATCATTCAGGTGGGCCTGAATTGAGGCCAGCAGGGAACCAGAGCCTCCCTGCTGGGCTCCTGCCAGTGCTTGATTTCCCCAGGCAACTGGATGTGGCCAGGGCCTCTGGAAGGAGATGGTCAATATAGGAATGGGAGCAGCTCTTTCTGTCAGTTGTTGAACTGAGTAACAAGGGCAACAGCCACTGTGTGAGTCCCAGTGTCCTTCGGGTGAAGAGGGACCACTTCTGCCCATGTGCAGCTCTCTGAAGACACCTGTTTTAGCTTGGTTTCCTAACTAGTCTTCATATTCTAGAATCCCCATCACCACCTTATTTTTCCTCTTCAACAATTCCCGTTATTCCTGGCCATTAGCTCTTCCCTATGTGTGTTAGAACCAGTGTTTCTATCTCTGTAGAAAACTTTGATAAGATACTGATTGAAATCAAATTAGATTTCTAGATTAATAAGGAGAACAGCAGTCTTTCTAATGTCATAGTCTCATCTATTTCTCCATTTCTCTGTACCACCATTGATGCCTATTATTGCACTTTCATAATCTCTTGTTATACAACCTTCACTAAGTTAATCCCTGATAAACTACACACCTATAATCTCATGGCTATTGTGCATGTCATCTTTTTTAAAAACAATTTTCTGTTCTATGCCCAACTTGGGGAATGTTCTTCCTTTCTGCACTGTCCTTCAGGATCCAGAAGGCTTAAGGGCTCTGATTGGTTCCAGCAACCTATTAGTAGATTCTTTGGACATGGACAGTTGTCATCTTTGAATAATCACTCCATTTTTTCATTCTTATCTCATTCCTAGTGACATGAGAACACACCCCAACCAGTGCAAGCAGGAAAGGATTTTAGTAAACAACAGCATGATTTTATTTCTTATCTTCTCCTGGTTTGATGAAGTTTTTAATTCCCTTTACTCCTCTTTGTTTCTTGCTTTAGAAATTATTAATTGCAATTCTGTTGTTTTACTTGTAACCTTTAAACTTTTGGAAAGTGCAGAACTCATCCCTAATCTCCTCTTAACCATCCAGCACTGTGGATGCTTCACACTGCCCCCCATCTCACATACTGTGGGCTGAATTGTACCCCAAACCTCATCTTCATTGTCTTTCCCAAATTTACCACTGTTGGTTGGTTTTATGCCAAAGGTGCTTGTTACGTTTTTCAAGAAGAGGAAGGGAGTTTATGCCCCACATCAACCACTGAGAGTACAGTCTAGGCAAATTGTGGCAGGAGCCTTGCTCCTCTGCCCCAGGACAGGGCTATACATTCATGTCACACTTACATATGCACTGGGCACTGAGTTGGGAACAAGAATATGTCACCAGTGAGGCCTGTCATTCCCCTATAAAGCTTCTCCAAGGAGGGGCTGCAGGGAGGGTGTTATGGTTTGTGTCTAGATGTCCCCCCAAAGCCTCATGCAGTTTTAGATGGGACTTTTTTGGAGGTAGCTGAATCTAGAGTATGTGATTGATCCGTAGTACAATGCTGGGATTAAGGGTGCTAGAATTAAGGGTGTGAATGCTACACCTGTCCTAGGGTGGATAGCCTGCATACAATATAAGGAACAGAAAAATGCTTATCTCTTCTCTTGTTGCTTTTACTCTCCTCTGCCACCATGAACTGTTGCTCCTCTGTCATGTGCCACTCTGCCTTGGAGTCAGTTGACTATGAACTGAAACCTCTACAAACTGTGAGCTAAATAAACCTTTCCCCCTTTAACTTTGAATGCCAGGTATTTTGCCTCAGCAACAAGAAAAATAACTAAGGTAGAGGATAGAGTCAGACCTGTGGAGAAAACTTTCTCACCTACCCCTGTTCTACTGAGTCCTGGAAGGGAAAAGACAGAGTATGGCTGAACAGATTCACTCAACACCTGCCACAGACAATACCAGTCATGCAAAGAAGAGCCCCAAGTTGCATTTGAGTCCCAAGTCAGGGTATTGCCCTGATCCTGCCACAGAAGACCAGAACCACTTGAAGACTCAGTTTTCCCATTTATCCTAAGTGTACTGTGATCTCAGGTTGGGTACAGATCCTTCCTGATGTAATAAATGTACTCACATTCCATAAATGGGATTGAATAGATGCTCCCTCGAATTCCTGCCCACTTAGAAATTCAGAATCTTTGCCATTATCAAGGTTGCCATTATCAAGGTTGAAATCAATCTGAATCAGGATGGCCCTAAATTCAATGTCAGGTGTCCTTATCAGAGACAGAAGAGGAGAAAACACAGACAAGGGGAAAGCCACTGAGGATGGCAAAGATTAAGCAATTGACCATAAACCAGAGAGCACCTGGATTCCCCAGGAGCTAGAAGGAACAAGAAGGACCCTTCCAGAGCCTGTGGAGGAAGCCTGCTCTGCTGACACCTTGCTTCAGACTCTGACCTCCAGCACTGAGAGAGACAGAGCCACTGCTGCCCCATGTCCATCCATGGGGCAGTGACAGATACACAGGTCACATACACCCAGGTACCCGACACTTTCAGCCCCAAGTTCCAAGAAAATATGAAGAAATGTCATTTCCTCCAGAGAGGAACAGAATCGAAACTCTACTCAGAAACAATGAATGAGCAAGTTTGAGAAGGCTGGTTCTCTGAGTACCTTGCTGTCCACATAGGACAGACTGGGTACTCACCTTTCCCTCTGTAGGAGCACCAGGGAGGGTCAGAGCCAGGCACAAGGGCTCCTGGCATATGAGAGCCAGCCACAAGTGCCAGGTGACAAAAAATGAGGTGGACAGGTCTAAATGGCACAAAGCATGATTCCTGGAAACTACCTGATATAGTGTGTGTCAGCAGCAGCAGACAAAGGAACCCAGGCACCCCAGACCAATAGGACAGGGTTTGTGTTTTAGGTTTGGGGCTTGGTTTGGTTTGGTTTGGTTTGGTTTGATTTGGTTTGGTTTGGTTTGATTTGGTTTGGTTTGCTTTTGGTTTGTTTGTTTGGTTGTTTGAGGACAGGGTTTACATTTGAAACTGTACAAAGGCGACCCACAGCCAACTAGAATCCACTTGGGCTTTCTCAAAAACTAAAGATATATCCAACATCAGCAAAGAGACAATCCAAGCCTCAGAGCCTGCCAGGAAACCCTAGGATAACAATCAGAATGACCCTGTTGGGACTTGGCATGCGAACCAGGTTCACCCACAGGGGCAAGAAAGCGGGGAGGACCAAGATTTCCATGGTTGTGTCAAGTTGAAACTCCTCCTAACCACCACCTCAGTCCCCAGAACTAAGGGACCAACAGTGCTGTGGCGGCCACTTGGGCAGAGCTTTGTAGCCAATTCCAGGAACAACTTCTGTCATATTTCAGACTGTTTGGAGAGATGTGCACATTGAGAGGAAGAGACCAGCCTGTGGGATTCTTAGAGGGCCAGGAGCTATGTTCTCAGGGCAGAGCCCAGGACTCAGCCACACTATTGTACTGCACACATGTGCATGGCTCTTCTCCTGAAAAGGAGGCTGTTCTCCCCCATGATGATGGGGTACCAGGTACACATGTGTATGATTGTGTGTGCATGAATGTATTATGTGAATGTGATCATGTGTCGCATACGTGTATATGTACAGACCTGTGGGTATTTCCCAGCTGGAACAGATTCAGCCCTTGCCAAGGTCAGGCAGATTTCTGGGGATGACAGAGGATTTCCTGGGGTGAGGAAGGAGATGGGTTCTTGGGAATCCTGGTCTGTAGCAGGCCTCACCTTGGTGTCAGCCATTCAGCCTTGCACAAAGAGAGAGAAGCCCTGGAAAGTGCCCCCTGCTTCCTTTATTTCTGCCCTGGGTGACCCAGCATCCCTGAGCTTTGTGCTTCAGGGGAAACCTCTTCCTTTCAACCCCCCGCCACAAGCCCAGTCCACCCCTACATCAAGTTGTCTGCCCAGACGCAGGGACAGGGTAGCTCCATGTAGGTACAAGAAGAAAAGGAAGAACTGGAAGCCAGGAGGTCCAGGAACAAGGAGGGGTGGAGTAGGGACAGGTGCTCAGTCAGGAGTCTGATTCTCAATGATCCTTGTCTGGCTGAGACACAGAAAACACGGCTCTGCACACAGTGGCTGTGTGGAAGACTAGAGTGCAAGACATGCCCAGCCTCTGCCTGCTGCCTGAAGCAGGTGTCCAGAATGGCCCAAGTAAGTAGAGATGTCCCCACAAAGCAGAGCCCACTGAGCAGGAGAGCAAGGGCCAGGCCTCCCCTATGACCTGTCTCCTGGGAGGAGGCCTTGGCCTACTGAGTTCCAAGCTGGGTATCCAAAGCCTGTGACATGCACAGAGCTGGGGACCCAGGTTCTGCTTGGTAAAGCCAGGTTACAGTGGAATCAAGTGTGAAATCATCAAAACGGGGCCTTTGTGTGAGGGGAAGACTTGAGAAGCTGCCACACTGTGTCCATGTTGGAGGCTCCCCAAAAGAGCTGAGTGCTGTGATGAAGTGAAAAATTTCCCCCAGAAGATTTGTCTAAATTCTACTATGCTTACCCCACACTTTGTTTGGAAATGTAATCAACTTAAAGGTTAAGGTGGCCCTAAGTCCAGTGACAAGGTCCTTTTAAGAGAAACTAGAGAGGCCCTGCCCTTAGCCCCACAATTATGCCAAACACATATCGCCAACCCTGGCCCTAGCCTATTCCTCAAGGATCTATGCCACAGGTGCCATTTGGGGTCTGCCATCACCACACAATCCCCTGGAACCTGGCTCAAGGGGCAGTGGCTTAGAGGGGTGCCAAGAATCACAGATCAAAGTTTGGTTGACACACATGAGGGTAAATAAGGTGTCCAGACAAGGAAACTCCTAAAGTTAATAAAGTAGGAGGACTTCCAGGAAGATGGCAGAATGGTAAGCCGCAGATAAAGAGCCTCTCTGAGATTTGCTGTCCAGACACTGGATTATAGCAATGCAAGGCAGATAAGAAGAAGAGAGTAGGCCGGGCGTGGTGGCGCATGCCTTTAATCCCAGCACTCGGGAGGCTGAGGTAGGTGGAGCGTTGTGAGTTCGAGGCCGGCTTGGGCTACAACGCGAGCGCAAGGCCGGCCTGAGTTACATAGTGCGACCCTGCCTCAAAAAACCAGGGCTGGGGAGTTTGGCTTAGCAGCTTAAGTGCCTGCCCTGGCAAGCGCAAGGCTGTGAGTTCAATCCCCAGTGCCGCAAAAAAAAAAAAAAAAAGAAGAAGAAGAGAGTGGGTCCCCTGGACCCAGGAAGGACCTGAAGTGAGAATTAAAGCCCCCAGGAACAGCAAAGAGAGAGACTTCAATGTAGAAGAAGATAATAGGTGGCACCTTCTCCTCAAAGTGGGACTCACTGTATGGGAGGAACAGTTCAAATCTTCAGACATGCAGGGACGGCTGGCAATCCCAGAGACCTCCACAGAGAGATGCAGCAGTGGACATGGAGGACTGCACTGGTGGGTGGTGAATGCTGCCAGATCGGACATCCCACTAAAGAGGCCAGCAGCCATCTTGGAGAGGGGCCAAATAGGCTCAGAACTCAGAACAACTTGTGGCTCCATCCAGTAGCTCCCAGCTGAGTTCAAGGCCACAGAAGGTACACTGACTGCTGCAGGCTGAATGAGTCTGGTCCCAGCCTCACGGCCAGAAACCAGCCTGAATTTCCAGGAAATACAGGTGCAGACTCACTGATATTATCCACTACAGCCAGAATTAAGGCAAGAGGCAGAAAGGGGTAGGGCCTTAAATCCTGAGGGAGATGTTCATTGAGAACATGGTGCTCCATGTAGCCAGACCAGGAGGCTGTGGGCTGTGCTTCTGAATGAGGCTCCATCCACTAGGGAAGCTGGGGGTGGGGGGTGGTTGTCAGGTCTAGGTTGGGAGGAACCATGACACAGGATTTCACTTGGAGGTGGATGAAGTATTCAGAAACTAGCTAGTGGTGATGATCATATTTGTGAATGTACAACACCCACCAAAGTGTGCCTTTGCCTGAGTGAATTTCATTGTGTATAAATTGTGACTCATGAAAAGATTTGGAATTGTTACCCATACAGGCCGAGTGGTCTGGTGTAGGGTGTTCTCTGCAGAATCCTTTCCTCATTTCTGTATCTTTGAAGGTTTTCACTCTAAAACAGGAGAAACTGAGTAAGGAACACATCCAGGTGTCTGTGGGGTTGGACAACTTTCTTTTTCCCCATGCCCTTGGGGTTCACTCCTAGGACTGCCTGATCTGTGGTATACACTGGGCTCAGGCAAAATCAACCGGCTGTCTGAGCATCAAGGAATCTAAGAGTAGAACCTGGGTTTGTTAAAACATCACTGAAAACTCAGAATGGGTTGGAAGCAGAACCACCAGGAACTACACCAGAGCCAAACTGCCCAACTAGCTCAGGGAGGGGCTGCCACCAGTCAGGGTTCAAGGTGTGAGTGTAAACATGCATGCATGTGTGTGTGGGTAAAGGAGTGTGTGTAAGCATGTGTATGAGTGTGTGTGCATGTGTGTGTCCATTGCAGCTGGTACAGATCTTCCTGCTCAGCAGTCTCAGTCCTGCCCTGGCCATTCAACCACAGGCCACCTCCTCTCCCACCAGAGGTCCCAAAGGGCAGCAACCACATCGCCTTGCCAGCAGCCACATAGAACCACAGGAAGATGCCTCAGTCAACCCCCAAACTTCATGGCTTGGTGGATCCTAATTCTCCGAACCACTAAATGTAGAGGTGCTGGGAAGCAAAATTTTGACCCTCCTGCTGTTCAAGTGAGAGAGCATCCCTGGCTGACTGGTCCGCAGCTGTCACAAGAAATTGTTGAATACCTGTTCCTATATAATCTTGGCACTACATTGTCTCCTCTTATCTGCAGCTTATTCCCACGGGGTCTTCATCATTTAGTTTTAGGTTTAAGTGTAGTTAAAACACCAATGTTTTCCTTTATCACCATTAGGGTTTATGCACTCCTTAAGAACATAATCTTGGGCTAGGGTACAGCTCAGTGGTACCCTCTGTCTAGCACATATGAGACCTTGGTTCCATTCACAGACAAGAAAAAAATCTTGCCTACATAAGGACTTGGAGATGTTTCATAATATTTTCCTATAAATATGGCCAAGTTTTTCTCTCATGGTAATGTAGCTGGAGTGTGGATGGAATTTATGGATTTATGAGGTTTGTGATCCACTTTCGCTTTTTCCATTGAGCCACCCATCCCAGCTCTCTCCTGTTGCAAAGTCCCCTCAGTGACAGAACACATTTTCATGCAGTCCTGGAATTGGTCCTAAGGCCCCTCCTGAGCTACTGGGGTATTTTCCAGTCCCTGAACCAAGATCACAATGAACCACACTTCTGAGGGGTGAGGCTCCCTTCTTGGGTATTTTTCCTCCGGATGATCTTGCTGGTCCTTTGCTTTCAGAGACAATAATACTTTGCACTGTGCTTTTCACTTAAATCAGACAGAATTACTGCATTTTCTTCCCTTTCACTGATGACATGAAAGAGAAAATAGGCCAGTCACTCCAGGTTTTCTGGCAGCATGAGAACTGAGAGAGATGACTTCCCTGCTGCAGAGGTTGGAACACTCCATCCCTGGGGAGAAAAGGTTAATTTTCATAAATCAACAAATAAATTTCATTTCTGATGACAGACATTGTTTATATCTCTGAGTCAACAAAATTAGAACAAATATTGGAACAAATGCAATTTTTGGCAGCATTTTAATGAGATTCATATAACCCAGAGATTAGAGTTGATAGCCTCTGTAGTTAAAATGTACATACCCAGATACTCCCTGCTCTCAATTCATTAACACACAAGGTGACTTATTTTTTACAATAACTGCGCACATATAAACTTTCAAAAGAATCTTATTCTTTAGCTCATGACCAAAATATGTTTTTGTCCATGAAGTACCTCAGTTTTCTTCATTAGTCCCTCATTTTGATGAGCTGCTAGCTCCAGCATTCTGCTAGTTAAGTGTTAAGCAGGACACTTGCTGTGGTTTTTGGTGATATTCCCCCAAATTTCTCAAGAGTTTTGTCATGCCTTGTGGTTAAATTTATCGACCAAAAGAATCAGATTATTTTTCCTTATCTGTTGTGATCAAGAGGTAGTTGTTCACCTCTATTCTGTTGACATAGTAAATTATACTACAGTTTTCCCAATGTTACACACTCCTAGTTTAGACTCTAGTAGGTGTTACGGTAATTTATAAAAAATAACCAGAATCAATGTACTATGGTTTTTTAAAATTCATTCCCCGCCCTCTCCAGTGCTGTAGATTAAACTTGTGCTAGGTAGCCAGGGATTTAGCTCAGTGGCATAAGCACCTGCTTGGCAGGCGTGAGGTTGTGAGTTAAATCCCTGGTACCAAGAAACAAAACAAAACAAAAATCTGTGTTAGGTAAGAGCTCGCCCACCAAGCTAAATCCCAGCTTTTTTTTTTTTTTTCACTTTGAGACAGGGTCTTGCTAAATTGCTCCAGCTGACCTTGAACTTGCAATCTTTCTGCCTCAGCCTCCTAAGTAACTGGGATTCCAGGTAGGTGTGCACTCTGTCTATAGAACACCCAGTTCTTTCTTCTTCTTGAGTCTCCTCGATTTTGTGAGTTCTGCTTTCTGAAAAATTGCCTAATTCAGCCAGGAGTGGTGGCATACACCCAGAATTCCAACACTTGGGAGGCTGAGGCACGAGGATTCTGAATTTGAACCCAGACTGGACTACATAGTGAAAATCTATCTCAAAAGAAAGTCCATTTCATCCAATGGCAGATTTGTCAAAGACAGTTGTTTATAGTGATCACCACTTTTTTTTTGTTTTGTTTTGTTTTTTGAGACAGGGTCTTTATGTAGTTCAGGCTGAACTCAAATTTGAAGTAATCCTCCTGCCTCAGCCTCCTGAGTGCTGGGATTATAGACCTATGCCACCACACCCAGCTGCCACCATTTTTAAATCTTCTGTCCTCTCTTTGGCTACTGACATGATTTGTACACCTTATCCCCTGCTCAGTCTGTGGAGCTTTCCTGGAATTAGTAGAGTCAAGGACCAGCATTTGGCTGGTGACCCTTTTGCCTCCTTTGTTTTATTCCTTTGCTGTCTTTGGGTTCCTTCTATTGTTATTTTCTCACTTCTGGACTTGAACTTTGAGTTCATTAGTTCCTGTTGTCTTCTTTTTTTTAATTTTGTATATTTATTGATGTCTGATTGATTGACTGATTGATACGTGGAACTGTGGATTGAACCCAGGGCCTCATGCATGCTAGGCAAGCACATTACCACTGAGCTACACACCCAGCCTGTCCTGTTTTTATGAAACCCTATAAGACCTGACTCTTTCCCTGAGGAGGATCACTGAACATGCCCCACAGGACCAACAAGTGGAGTTATCACCATTTTTAGTTCTAACCATCTTTTGTTTTCATCATATTTTTTGATCCAATAATTTTTTAAAAGTAGAGTGTGCGTGCATGCGTCTGGGGATTGAACTCATCCCCAATCCTTTTTAAATTTTTTTATTTTGACACAGTGTCTCACTAATTCACTAAGTTGCCCAAGATGGACTGGAACTTGCAATCCTCCTGCCTCAGCCTCTCAGAGTCTTAGGATTACAGGTGTACACCACTGTGCCCAACAGAATTGTATGTTTTAATTGTCAAATATAGGAAGGTTTGAACCTAAATTTGATGTGTAAAACAGTAAAAAATGACAGCTTTGTCTGTCCTTTTATTATTATTATTATGCATATTAATTATACAAATTAATGCAATTCATTTTTATTTTCATATGCATATATGTCGTATGGTGACAATATGTCCATCCATGCTCCTTCTACTCCCCCCTGCCCAGGCTCTTTTCCAGTGCCTAAGAGTTCCTCTTCTACTTTCAAGTAATTTTTTTTTAGTTTCCACATATGAGAGAAAACATTCCTATTTTTCTTTCTATGTCAGGTTTATTTCACTTAACACAATGCCGTCTAGCTCCACCCACTTTCCCACAAATGACAGGATTTCTTTCTTCTATATGACTGAGTAGTACTGTATTCCTTTGTGGTTATGTTCTACATTTTCTTTATCCACTCATCCATTGTCATATCCTGGCCATTATGGTACATAGTGAACATGGCCATGCACGTGTCTCTTTCGTGTGGTGACTTCATTTCCCTTGGGTGCACACTCAGGAATGGGGTGTATGATTGAATGTATGGTTGTTGTAGCCTGCTTTTTTTTATTTAAGCGAAGAAAAAAAGAAAAAAAGATATATATAACAAAGACAACAAGCAAAAGAGACAAACAAACGACTAGAGTAAATACACAACAGTAACATTGCAGGTTTACAAAACCGGATGATAGAAACTTGACAATGGTTGCAACATTGCTTATCATTATCTTTAAAATGGTTACTTACATTAACAGATATACACATGTAAAATTGATCTAATCACATGAGTATTAATTGTTCTTTCTCAATAACGAATACATTCAGCAGTGTGTTCATTTTAGTTATCTTACATATACATATATACAGGTTTATATCTTTTCCTCTTTCCTTTTCTCTTTCTGCCTTTTACCTTCCCAATTACTTTTGCTCTTTGAGCTGTTTTTTACCCTTACATAGTATTTATTACAGATTTTGGATCATATATACTTTTCCATTTCTTACACTAGGGAGGCAATATGATATTTACACATGTGGGTTTGATTTATCTCACTTATGAGTATGGTCTCAAGTCGTGACCATTTACTTACAAAAGTCTCAATTCAATCTTTCTTAATAGGTGAGTAGTGCTCCATTGTATAAAAATACCACATTTTTTTATCCATTCTTTGATTGATGGGCACTTGGGTTGTTTCCAAAATCTAGCTATTACAAATTGGGTTGCTATGAACATGGGTGCACAGATATCACTGTGGTATGATGTTTTCAATTCTTCTGGGAAAATGCCCAGAAGAGGGATAGCTGGGTTGAATGGGATCTCTAATTCTAACTTCTTGAGGAATCTCCACACTGACTTCCACAGTGGCTGCACCAGTCTACACTCCCACCAACAGTGGAGAAGAGTTCCTTTTTCCCCACAGCCCCTCC
>RJWM01041727.1:0-14731 GCA_004363535.1 Dasyprocta punctata | reverse complement strand
GCGGCTAAAGAATGGAGCTGCCGTGCGCTCTGCACTCTGGTGGGGGGGCGGGGGCCCAAGCTCTCCAGGTCCCTGCAGCTATGATGTTCAATTCCCCGGTGAGCACCTCTGGGTTCCTGGGCTAATTTGGGCTGGGCTGCGTACCTCTGTGTCCTGCGCGGCTGGCCGGCGTTTCCCTGAGGTTCGCGGCGTGCAGGATTGCGGGACCGATTGGCTGGGTCCCGTGCACAGCAAGGAAGGACAGCCTCTCGGGGCGTGCAGGTGGAGTCTCCTCCTTTACTGGGTGGGGGCGAAGGCCTCCCGGTCCCAGGGAGCTGTGCTGGGCACCGCGCAGGACGCGGACCCGACCCTGGTTCTGTCCGCAAGCTCGGCCCAACAGCTATCTATTTCTGTAGTTTTAATAATAATGCTCCATAATCTATTCCTGAGTGAGTAAATTTTGTCTTTCTCCTGTTTATCATTTGCTGTCTGCAGGAAGGGTTTATTGAGCTCCCCATTTTCAACTCCAGAAACATCTCCCTGCATTTGATTCACATTGTCAGATAATATAATTCATTCTAGCTAATCAAACAAAAATTATTCAAATAAACTATAAAGGAAGGTCATGGAAATAGTCCTGGATATTATGCAACTAGAATCAAAAAAGTCAGGAAAAAGGCCTCATCATGTCACAGGATTGTGGCAGCAGAGAACAAATGCCAGAATTTCTATCATAGTTGTCACAAGTGAATCAAGCACCTTTTGTTTTTTTACTTGCATGATGATATGGTCTTCCTACATGGGGGACCACTTCAAGATGCTCATTTCTGATTCATAGCTACTTGGTAGAACTTAGGTCACATATGGTAACCTATTTGGAAAAGAGTCTGGAAGGTGTATTTTCATTGGTTTCACATTATGCAAAAAGTCAAAACAGAGAGGGTTGAAATAGGTACTGAGTGAACTGACTTACATTTTGTGCCACAATGACCTCATTTAACCTGACCACTTTACATTCTTTGGACTTCATTTGGCAATGCTGTACCCAAATGGCCACATGCTCCCATCACACTGCCACCACCCGCTTTTCAGCTCTCTAAAGAATTTATACTTCCTGTTCTTTCTGATTTAAATGCTCTTACCTTCGGTCTGGTCATGGCTGATATCTGTACATAAAAGAAGTCATCCCTATTCATTCTACATAAAATAGTTGTCTCTAACTTTTGACCTAGACGTTTATCTTTCTTTCCTTCCATACAATTTTATATTATCAACAGGGGGTGCTTTTATTAATTTACATGCTGACTATCTGAATATAGCAACATAATTTTACGCATGAAGACAGAGATTCTATATATTTGCATAACCTAGCTCCCAGAACAGGACGTAGTATCTATTAGGACAGCACTGTTCAACAGTATTCTTTGCAGTAATGCAAGTTTTCATATTTACACTGTACACTGGGACAGTCATTAGATGTTGGTACTTATTGAGCATATCAAATGCAGATAGCATCAAATGCTAGATTTTAATTGTGCTTAATCATTGTCAATTTAGATAAAAATAATCACAAATGCTTCATGACTCCATTATTAAAGAATGTAGTATTAAGAAAGATTTGCTTAATTAATTAACAGAAAGATTATGAACATAGCTTCTATCCATCATGATCATTGTTATCATTACTTTTTAATGAGTGTTTACCTGTATTTTTTAATAGCAACCCTTAATTTGCCTTCAGAATAAATAAGTATTTCCTAAGAAATACTTAATAAAAACAACAAGAACAAAAAAATCCTACCTCTTCCCTTCTGCTTGCATTCCATATTTAAGGAATTTATTCAATGAAAAAACTTTTGAAAATTAGTGATGCTGCCTGCATGACTTCTTACTCTGGAGAAAAACACAGAGCAACAATTTCAAGTATTCTCTTTGTATCAAGTGATGTAATATGGAAGAATATTTATGGTTACTATGGCAAACAATCAGTGTTTCAGCATAAGAAAGAAAAGATAGTTTTTCATAATTTGTAAGAAGTCTGAAATCTCTATTCTTTGTGATTCTGTCAAAATTTCAGTTGCATAATCCATAATCTTTACCTTTGATATAACATTTTGTTTTCATGACGTAAATTTTCACATGCATTTGTGTGTTCAGGTTTTTTTGAAGATTTATAGATCTATTTTCTAGGGTAAACCAAGTTTTTTATATGCATTCCAAATGAGCCAGGGGACAGAAAACATTTTTCCACATTTGAGCTTAAAAAGTACCATCCAGAACAAAGGCCATTAAAAATGTTCTGCTACTGTGTAAGAAACCAGATCACTGAAAAAAAACTCCACCCCCAATTTTCAGGTATATAGTCCTTACCTAAAATAGGCTGATTATGACAACACAAAATACACCCTAACCCACAAAAATCATGAACATTCAATAATAAGTAATAATAACATGAGGGGAGGGTTACAAACAAGAGCACGGACATAAATCAAGGGCAAGAGGACACACTTAACCTGAAAATAGAGCCAGAGTACTGAGATAAGTCTCTCTCATACTAAGCATAAGGTAACGCTAGAGGTATTTTAAACTTGTGTGCACTAAGGATAACAATGCCAACAATAAATTTCAAACAAAAATTAACAGTAAGTCCCAATCCCAGCTAAACTCACTAGTGTCAAACCTACTACATTTCAGGTGGAACAGAGAGAGGAGTGGACCTTTCAAGAAATTTATTATTGATATTGACCTCTTATTTTTTAGAAATTAGGAAATAAAACAAAGCCATAAAGAAACAATTACACATCAAGGGAAAAATCAAGAAAAATACAGCCCATAAGAAAAAGCCAAAATAATCAGCAGCATCAGAATTGGACAGGGAGTTTTAAAAAATATGTTAAGTTAAAGAGCCTACTATGAAAAATGGACAGCATGCATGCAGAGACAGGAAGTTTCAGCAGAGATAGAAAATTTGACAGATGATGAAATGGAAATGCTAGGAAAAAAAAAGACTAATGACATAGTTGAAGCATATCTTCGGTAGGCTTATGAGAAAGTAAGACAGTTAACCAAAACATTTTGTTTACAGCTTATATAAAAATAAAATACACAGTTGTGAAACCCAAAGAATATGTGAAAGGAATTGCAGATAAAAAGAGTTACTTAAGAGTTTCAGGGTGCTCAGGCAAGGCAAAAGACTCGATACTGTGATGCATAGCAGCTTGTATGAATGTACAAAATCATACTAAGAAAACTAATTCAGACATGAAAAAGTACATATACTCCATCTGTTACAACCAAGAAAAGAAAGAAAAGTATTTCATGGTGACAGAAAAATCAGAAAATGTTTTTGCAGGGAGCTTGACTATAAGGGTGAACAGGATGATTTTGAGCATTTTTATAAAGTTGGTTACATAGGCTTGTGCATTTGTATTAATTCATCAAACTATGTACTGAATGATTAGTTCAATGTAAAAAATAAAATACTGTCTGTAAAATAAAATCATTAACTCTGGTTTACAAAACTGGTGCATTTTATTAAGAACTTTATGAGTTCATTTGGGTCCAGTACCTTATTTAGTTTAAGGTATTTATATAAAGGAAAAATTGTTTCCAGAGGAAGAACAACTAATCAAAAAATTTAGGTATTTCAAAATTTTTATAAGAAAGGCAAGTCTTCAAAACAAGACCATAGGGAATCAACAATGGTTGCAACCTTCTGAAAGAGAGCCCTCTTTTGATGACACATTGCTTAGCGATATCCCTCTGGTCTTGTTTTGAGATCCTATGTCGTTTCCATTGTTTTGTTGGGTTGGGTTGTATTCTCTTTTGTTTTGTTTGATTGTGTTAAATCCCATGGCAGGAGAAGCTATTTCAAGGTTAGCAAGCTATATTATGGTAGCAATTTTGGATTTACTATTGGCTTGAAGTCTCTCATCACATTCATTGTTTTGTTTTTATTGTTGCTATTCTATTCTGTTCTGTTTGATTTATACTATGTCCGAAGTCATCTGCAGTTATTTTGAAGACATCAAGGGGCATTATGGTAAGTACTGTTGATTTCATAACGTTTTGAAGTCCTGTATCTTTTACACTGATTTGTTTTGATTGCTTTTATTCTGTTACATACTCTTTAAAATAAAAATAAAAAATAAAAGAAGAAAGGCAAGTCTTGAAAGGATATTTCTCCATTAAATTTTACTTAAAATTTGTTTTCTTTTTTCTCATTAAGATTTAACTTTCTGGTTGAAATTTACATCTAAAAAGTAATTTTTTTCTATTAAGCCAGTCAGCCTCTGTTTAATAGAAAATAAATGACAGATCCCACTGTCATTTCCTGACAAACTCATTTGACAAATGACTTATGGCAGTGTATTTGACAAAAAAAAAAATCGTATGTTAGTTGATAGGTTCTTTACTTAGCACAACCTTTTATATACACACAAACATTGTATATGAGAACCAGGGAACTTGTTTCTTAACCAAAGTCACAGAATCTGGTTTGTTCCAGCCAACATCTCAAACAGTGTTTCCTGTCTTTGAAAAAAAATGCTGATTTTTTTCTTCCATTTAATTTTCTCTTGGTAAAATGTAAAATTTAAACTATTTTAAGAGTATGAACTTACTGTGCATGGGGATTTTACCAAAATCATTTGTTTGAGGGAAATAGAGTATCAGTTACTCCATATTCTGCTTCTAAATATTAAATAAAAGATTAGCAAATGAGGGGTAGATTTACCTGGATGTTATTTTAGTTATATCTTCTTCCTTCAAACTGCCTCATCCAGTTCCACAATATCAGAATTTATGAAACTATTTTTGGTCCTTTGAGGTTTGCTTTGTTTAGAAATGAGGTTCAAAACATTGAAGGGTATTTTCAAGACTTGGCTTGTGTGTGTGTGTGTGTGTGTGTGTGTGTGTGTGTGTGTGTGTGCTGAAACCAACCCATGATTTGACGGCATACCAATCACTGATAAAGAAACCTTTTCTGTTATTAAATGTCAACCTGCAGTGCATTCTTAGGATGCAAAGATATTAAATCTGTACTAGGGAGTTTTGAATGAAGGAAAGTAGAAGATAGGCTGGGTATTTCAGTTAACTAGGTCCTTAAAATTAGTGTTTTGAGTTCAAAGAATAAAACTTCAGGAGTCTGTCATAGGCCTTTCAACTTGAAGTAGCGCCACACAAAGACACAAAGGACAGAAAACTTTCACCATTTCCATGATTCCTCCACTGAAATGACAGTAGCTACCACACACTTGTAAGGTGCTGACTAGACAGTGGACTGTGTCAACAGGCAGCACCACAGTGTAGATCCTCCAGCTTTCTCTATTCCATCTCTCTGTAGTGCATGTCCTTGGGAAGAGCGAGGTATCATTGGAACTTAAACGATAAAGAGAAAAAAGAAAAAAGGATAGTGATGGATGCCAACTGCCATAGGCAGTTTGCAGTATCGGTGTTTCTTCTTTAGTTTTGTTTCCTTTGTGCTTCCACTGGCAAGAATCTTTCCATATTTGTGTATCGCATGCAATAACAAAAGCAAGACCAATGAATACAAACTTTTCTATGTTTTCTATATTTTTAATTTTCTTTCTAATGTAAGCTGGCTCTATGGATAGATATCCAAAGAGGGAATATTTTTCCTCATGACCATTTGTGTTAAAATTTGGGATTAAGAATAATCGTACCCATTTAAGGTAGTAGTTGGCCATCTTGTACTTATTTTGGGGTACAGGAAACCTACTTCATAAATGTAGCATCATGTGAAATCACAAAATAAATTTCAAGATAGTTACAAATTTAGTAAAATGTATTAACTGTTTTGTGGAGAGGTAGAAAAAGTAAATCCTCTGAAACTTATGATGTGTACCATGACCAGGTCACTAGCAGCTTCTTAGGAGCAATTAATGTTCCAAGGAAACTGAGTAAATTGAAATTAGCATGATACATAGAAAGGAACTTCATGGTTAGAAAGTCATGGCCACAGACTTTCTAAGGTTTAGACTAATGGTATACCATGACTAGAAAGCTAATAATTATGTAATTTGAGTGTAAAACAGCTGAAGCAGGCTGAAGTTGGCTGGAACAAATCTTCAGAGTAGTGAACCATCTTCATCCAGACTAAAACACAATGGAAGCCATGGATACAGACACACCTTAGCCCCACCTGCATATGGCTTACTGAAGAGACTCTGGGATGTCCTGCAGGTATCTCAATATAAGGATAATAAGTGTGTACTGATCAAAAGGAAAAACAGCCCATTCCTTCCAAAGGGCTAACACCACACTCTAGGTTATAGTGTAACTTCAATTTGTTGCACAAGACAGCAAGTTAGAGAGTTAAGTTACCCACCCTGTGTGCATGGGCTAGCGTGTTATTTCTGGTTCAATTTAGGTGTTTGAAAGAAGTATGTCACCCTTTGACTAGACAAATTTTGGCTGTTTTTTAAGATCAAAATTTTTTTTGCCTCATTTTGCTTTTCTGGGTGGATGTGCTTTATTTATTTGCATTGGTACATGTTTGTATGCATTATGATTACATTCATCATGGGGAGCTGTGTTGATATAAGGGAACGATCTCAGACCTCCAAATGATATAGGGGAATGAAACTCCCAATCTACTATATGTCCAGTGTGAGTTCGTGTTCTTTAAAATAGCAGAATGAATTTTAGGAACAACAGAGGGTAAGAACAGAATATATTTATTGAGAGAAAGAAACCTTCTGTCTGAGGGACAGAAGGGGTCCCAAGTGGGTTGCCGAAGACTCTGTCATTTCTAGAGACTTTTATAGAGTAAAACCATGAGGTTAGAAGGGTCTGAGGTGGGGAAAAAAGGGAACTTGCAAGGTGGGCATAAGGTGGGACATAACTATGGTTAACCAGTAAGACTAATTGCTCAGGTAGAATTGATTAAATCAAGGACAAATGGGGAAGCAAGTCATGTAGCAAAGAGAGGGAGATGCTTAACAGCAGTGACTCTTCCTGTAGCAGGTTGGGATGCTGACTCCTGACTTCCTCAGGGCGATAGAGAACTACTTAGAATATCAGCCCTTAGGATATGGGTGCATTTGTTTGATCTTTTACCTTGAGGTCTGGCCCACCATAGGAGGTGTCTGTCTCCCCGACAGTTGCAAAGTATCTGGGCTTCTTCACCGGCTCCTTGGAGAACCTAGCCCTGTCTGATGGCCTATATAGTTTTGTCTAACTCAGTTGCCTGTAACAGTGTCATGTACATGACATTTCTCCATTCTTTTTTGTAACCCCCTCCCATTTCTCTCCCTTTGTATCTCTTGAAAAAAACCACTTTTATTACATTTCTTGGGTACATGGTAATCACATTCTTTGCGGGGACTTGGTATATATGTACCAGTACTTCATAATACCCCTCCCTTTAAAAAATTAATCTCCTTTCTCTACTCTTCCTCCCTCCTCTCTGTCTTTCAGTTCCCTTCCCAAATGCCAAAGATCGATTTCTCTATTTCCTGCTGCTTATTCCTTATTTTGCCGTTTATATATATATAAGGGACTTCTCATGTAAGGGAAACCATGTGATATTTAAGGTTATGTGTCATATTTACTCCACAACGTTATACTCCGAAGGTTAATCCATTTGCCTAAAAATGACTCAAGTTTATCCTTCTTCATGGCAGAATAGTCTTCCATTTGTGTAAACAACATAGCTTTCTTATCCTTTAATCTGCTGATAGACATTTATGCTGTTTCCAAGAGTTAGCTATTATGAATTGTGTTGTTATAGACGGGTATGCATGTATCACTACAATCTCATTTGTTTATGTCTTTCAGGAAGATACCTATTAAGGGAACAGCAGGGTCCATAGTTCTTCTATCAATTTACACATCTCCCAACAATGAAGGAGGATTCCTTTTTACCCACAGCCTCTCTAGCATGTGTTATTATTTCATTTCTTCAACATAGCCATTCTTTCTGGAGTGAGATGGAATCCTAGTGCTGTTTTAATTTGCATTTCTCAAATTGCCAGAGATGGTCAACATTTTGCATGTATTTATTGGTCATTTGTATTTCTTCATCTGAGAAGTGTCTGTTCATTTCAGGTGCCCATTTTATGATATAGTATATAAATTTTGGGGGGATCTAATTGTTTTGCATTCTTCATGCTTTCTGGATATTAGTCCTTTGAAGAGTAGCTGGAAATTTTTTTTTCTATTTTGCAGGTTGTCTCTTCATTCTGTAGTATATTTTACTGTGTAGAGCTTTTAAAGTTGATATGATTTATTTTGCTGATTTTAGGTATTATTTCTTTTGTAATCAGGGTCTGTTCAGAAAGTCTGCCTATGCCTATGTCTTCAAGAGGTTTACCTATATTGCGTTCCACCAGATTAAGTGTTGTTTTAACATGTAAGTCTTTTATCCATTATAATTTTAGTTTAGTGTATGGCAAAAATATGGGTCAAAATTCAATTATCCATTATAATTTTAGTTTAGTGTATGGCAAAAATATGGGTCAAAATTCAATCACTGGCATGTGAAAAACCAGTTTTCCAAGCACCATTTGTTAAAGAAACTGTCTTCCATCCAGCGAAAATATTTGGTCCCTTTGTTAAAAATAAGGTAGCAGAGTGTGCCTGGAGTTATTTCTGCATTCTCTGTCATGTACCATTGATCCACAAGTCTGGTTTTTTTGCCGATGTAACATGCTGTTTTTAACACTGTAAATTTATAGGATAACTTAAAGTCTGGAATTTCAATGCCTCCTGCCTGTCCCTTGTTGCCCAGAGTTGCTTTTGCTGTTCTGGGTCTCTTCTGTCTCCATATGAATTTTAGGATTATTTTTCTTGTTATTCCAAGAATGATATTGGTATTTGATTGGCGTTGCATTAAATCTGTACAACAGTTTTGGAATTATAAGCATTTTGATTAATATTGGATCTGCGTGTCTAGGGATAGGGGCTATCTTTCCATTTGCTGATGTCCTCTTCAATTTCCTTTTTCAGAATACTGTATTTTTCATTGCAGAATCCTTTCACTTCCTTAGTCAGGTTGATTCATAAGTATTTCACTTTATTTGATGCTGTTGTGAAAGGTATTATTCCCTAAATTTCTCTCTAAGTGAGTTTACTATTGGTGTATAGGAACACTATTGATTTTTGAATGCTGATTGTAAAAGTATGGCTTTTTGTTAAGTACTAAGTGAAAGATAGGAGGAGTACAGGCTTTAGGGCAATTTGGGGTATTCTACAGTATGTAATCTAGAGAAAATTTCCCTAACAAGTTGACATTTTGAACAGAAACATGAATAAAGTAGCAAAGCAAACAACAAAAGAAAGACCTTGGCTGGCACAAGAGAAAGCAATTGAAAAGCCCAGAGGCTCAAGTGGACTTGTAAATTTCTAGGAACACCAAGTATTAACATGAGCTGCTAGTGGAAGGGAGTGGCAGCCACAGGATAGAGAAAAAAACATTGAAGAATATGCGGAAGGCATGAATTTTAACTGTGAGGATAAACCACTGGAGGATTTTTTTTTCCAACAGAATTCAAGGTTTTATTTACCAACACACTATAGGTAGCAATAAACTTTCCCGTTTAAGTTCAGAGTGTCTAGGTGAAGATGGAAGAACACTGGGGAGATGGAGTCACAGCCATTGCAGATTTTAAGGCAGATTATAGCACTGCATTCTCTAGGTTGTTCAGTCTGTTCTAGGTGGAAACTCAAAAGAGAAAACACTGATAAAGTAGGGAAAGAATGTTTTTCTCATCCCGTGAGGGGTTCCGAAGCTTTTGTCATTATCAAGACATGAGTGTACTCTCACCTTCATCATCTTGAAAGGTCTCACAGTGGTGGTGGTTGTCACTGCTAATCAGGTAACCAAACACAGATTAACCAAAAGGTATTGGCCTGAATCATATGGGGCCTGTTTTCTACAGCCTTGTGATAGCTCTCCTCATACAACTGTCTGGCCAGTTTACCTTCTGGGTAGGTTCTGTCCCATTAGTGTTAGTGTTTCTGCAGAGGCCATACATCTGGAAGTCAAAATATGGTTCCTTCTATTAGGTTTCCATAAGCACATGCTGCCTGTTTCCCAGCAGTAAGAGCACTTTCCACAGACAGGAAATTATTGTTTTCTTCAGTCATAAAAGTGCTCAGGAGTTACTTTGTGGCAATAGGTTTTATCGATATCCTCAATTGACAGATAAATCTGCCAATCACCAAGCAGGGGAGAAACCCAGAATCCAGTCCAAGTGAAAGGCTGCTACCTGTGCACTGTATCTGTTATAATGTGAACATGGTTCCCCGACCACCACATAGTCTTGTCTATGCCACTTATGTTTGTAGACAACTTTCTATACTCCTTCATGTATAGGTAAGGCTTTCAGCTGCATCCCTTTTAACTCATATCTGCTTTAATGATTTCCTTCGTGGTCATAGCTTGCATAATTGCAGATTCACATTAAACAACACCAAGAGAAAATCCCTATGGCATAAGCGGAAGTAGAAAAAGCATCGACCAAAAATGACCCACCAGATGTTCTAAAGTATTATACAGTAATAGTAAAATAGTAAGGATTAATTTAGCCTTCATGGACACAAAACTTATTAAAAAGCTGAGTAGACTGTAGTGACTTTGAGATCAAATGGAAACATATAGATGGACATTGGCTGTAAATGAAATATGCCTCAATTTATGGAAGAATGAAGCAAAAGCCAAGCACCAGGATTAGGCAAGCTATGATTGGTGAGAAGCTGAGGATAAAGATGACTATAGATTCTATGTAGAGAATTTCATTAGAAGATAAGATTGCTTAAATAGATTAGAGCCAGGTTATATACTATCTTGAATGCTCAGATGCTTGTGATTTGTTTCCATTGTGATGTGGCTCCATTTAAGCAACAAATAGTTCAGATTTTATTTAATGAAAAAATCTATTTATCATTATTTTTAAAAGTTTCTCAGGATGTTGGGTACAGTGTAAAGATTGGAAATATAGAAGAAAATGGATAATAATTACCTGTCATTTCATAGTTTGTCTTCCTTTGGCTAGAATAAAATAGAATCCTACAGTGTATAATGTCACCCTGTTGCCTGGGAAGATGGAATTTGCCCCAAATTTTGCAGTTATTGTGACTTCCTTGGGCTGACTTTCCATTTTGGAACTGAACATCAATACCCAAGATGGTTTAGCCTCTTGCCTTCTCTCAGTGTTATCCCAATACTTTCGATTCATAACCCCTCAAGTTACCAACATATTCAGGCCTCATATGAAAGTAGGAGAAATCAGTTTACATGTTCATTAAAAGCCCAACTAAAAATCAATGCAGAATCTCTTTACACAAGATTCTCCAATTATTTGTAGAGCCCTCAAAGAAGCTATCTTTTAAGTGCTCAGGCATGTGTTCCTCAAATTTTCCACTTCAGTGTCCTGATTAATTCATTACCCTTCGTGTTGATAATAACAGATGAGACAGAGGGCACTCAGCATGGTGCAGTCATCTAGAGAGCACCACTTAGTGCAGCCCTAGAAGGACAGTCGTACCACCCTCTCCAAACCAGCCCCATTCCTAACATGACTCAGACTCAGCTCACAATTCCTTTTGCACAGCTGTGATAACAGCAATTCTTTTATTCATATTCCACTAAGGATGCAAAGACAGAACACAGAGTTACAATCCCATGAGTAATGTGAATCAAGCTCATAAATATGTATATTCTTATGCTCTAGAAGACTAGAGTCACTGTCAAGGTCTCCATGTCTCTTTTTCCCCATATCTCTTTGTCTCCTTCTTGTACAAAGAAGTCAATTCCTGGTCAAACACACACACACACACACACACACACACACACACACATTTGAGAACATGCAGAGAATATACTAAGTATATCTGTGATTTAAGTTGAAAGTTGACTTGTCAGGAGGTACAGAGAGGTCCCATATCTTGGGTGTTACTATTTATCTTCAACAAAATTCTTCCTAGGATGCTTGACACTGCAAATACACTACTATTTCACTTACAGAAAACACTACATTTCTACCCCAAAGGATATAGAATCATCCTCTAGCAACCATAGCCCAATATATGGCAGCACTGGAGTCTGAGAACAGCACAAGTAAAATCCTTCATCCAAATAACTGTGCACATAATTTTTTTTTAAAACTTACTCCAATTCTGATTCATGGTCTGCCTTTTATGACATGAAGCTTATACCTGCAGGGTGTTGCTTTCAGTTCCAACTGTGGCCACAGTTATTCAAAAACTAACTCACACTAGGCTAAAAGTATATCAATGTACAGTTCAAAGAACTCTAAGTTCTTACAAAATCGAAAATATTTCTTCTAAAATGGCAACCGGATATGAAGACATAACTTTAGCTAAACGCTATACAGAACATAATGCTTTACCAATAAGAATGGCATTCTTGCCGGGCGTGGTGGCGCACGCCTTTAATCCCAGCACTCGGGAGGCTGAGGTAGGCGGAGCGTTGTGAGTTCGAGGCCGGCTTGGGCTACAACGCGAGCGCAAGGCCGACCTGAGCTACATAGTGCGACCCTGCCTCAAAAAACCAGGGCCGGAAGTTTGGCTCAGTGGCTTAAGCGCCTGCCCTGGCAGGCGCAAGGCTGTGAGTTCAATCCCCGGTGCCGCGAAAAAAAAAAAAAAAAAAGAATGGCATTCTTAATATCACATTCTAGGTATCAGGTTTGCTTTCTAGGAACACATGAATAGTGATACATTTACATAAATAAAACGCACATTCAAAAGCACTTTCTTAAAACAAAAGGAGAATTTGCTTTGAAACTTTCTCAAAGTTTTTATACTTCGAAAAATAAGGGATTTTTTTTACACACATAAGATTTTCCTTAAACTTTCAAGGATTCTGCTTTATCTAGAGCATCCGGGCACATATGGTCAGTTGCTCCAGGGGTCACATAGTAGAATTCTGTACATCACTCACTTACCTGGGAAATTTTATCTTATATATTATTTGTCTCCACCATTTGGAAGCCAGTTGCCTGGTGCTAGAACTATTCACCTTTTAGATCTTTAAACTAACTTCTTAGCGAAGTGCCTTGGGTGTAGATGTGCCTGGCATGTGGTCAGCTTAATACTTAGATACTGAACTGCTATAATTCTAAGCATTCAGTTTTCTAAAATCAACTGGTAAGCACAAATGAGCAGGGAATCCACATTCTGAACTTTATGCTGTATGTTATACTTAGTCTTCATTGCCACCTTTTTCTGTATTTTAAAGTAAATTGATAATTTCTTCTATAATGAACAAATTTTCAAAAATACGTACTTTTTACCCATAGGGAAACTTCTCTTTTCTACAACAGTGTCCAAGTAAGGTGGTGCTTCAATCTCACATTCTTCTTTGATATAAGCAGAAAAATAGTTCTCATTTTTTTCCCACAGAACTTTACAATATTATGCTTCTTCAGTGCCATCCACTACATAGTATAATTATGTATCAATGTCATATTTATTTCAGTGGTCTTGGGTACTTTAGTAAAGAAATAATTCCAGAAGTTACTTTTTAAAAGAAGTTCAAGTACCTTGTAGCTGCTCAAAAATATTTTTTGTGATATTGTGGAAATTAATAATATTCTTACATATGTCACTTGACTAACAAGTCACATTAATTTATTTTTTAAAAGACAAAAATTACTAAATGTTGAAATACCAACACTTAGCATCCTTTTTTTTTTATTTTAAAGAATGTATAACAGAATAAAATCAATCAAAACAAACCAGTGTAAAAGATACAGGGCATCAAAAGATAAAAAATTATGAAATCAACAGTAGTTACCATAATGCCCCTTGATGTCTTCAAAATAGCTGCAGATATCTCCGGACATAGTATAAATCAAACAGAACAGAACAGAATAGCAACGATAAAAACAAAACAATGAATGTGATGAAGGACTTCAAAACAAGTCAATAGTAAATTCAAAATTGCTACCATAATATAGCTTGCTATCCTTGAAATAGCTTCTCTTGCCATGTGATTTAACATAATCAAATAAAACAAAAGAGAATAAAATCCAATGCAACAAAACAATGGAAAAGACATAGGACCTCAAAACAAGATCACAGGGAATCAACAATGGTTGCAACCCTCAGAAGAACACCTCCCCACCCTCCCCAGATAACGCACTACTTAGCGATATCCTCTAAACCTATGATCAGACCACTGGCCCTAGACCTGCAATGTTACTGAAATACCAAAGCACCACAGGCATCCAATTGCATTTCACGTCAATAGCTATCATCACAGCCTGTGTTTTTTTTTTTTTTTTTTTTTTAAATTTTATTTGAGCGAAGAAAAACAAAACAAACAAAAGCTACAACAACAACAACAACAAAAAAAACGACATATATAGTAAAAACAACAAGCAAAGGAGACAAACAAACAACTAACGTAAATACACAACATTGCAGGTTTACAAAGCCGGAAGATAGAAGCTTGACAATGGCTGCAATTTGCGCATCGTTATCTTTAAAATGGTTTCTTACATTAACAGATATAGACATGCAAGATTGATCCAATCATATGAGTATTAATTGTTCCCTCTCAATAATGAATACATTCAGCAGTGTTCTTTTTAGTTATCTTACATATACACATATACAGGTTTATATCCCCTCCTCTTCCCTTTTCCCTTACCGCCCATTCCCCTCCCAATTGTCTTTGCTCTTTGAGCTGTTCTCTACCCTTCCACAGTATCCATTGTAGACTCTGAATCACATATACTTTTCCATTTCTTACACTAGGGAGACA
>RJWM01041726.1:0-14729 GCA_004363535.1 Dasyprocta punctata | reverse complement strand
TTCTCAATTTCCTTTGATTTTTCATCCTCCACCTTTCCTGCTATGTTTCCTTTAGAGGCGCTTAGCAATTCCCCGATTATGAGTTTCATTTCAATTCTCAGTTGGGTTAACAGTGCTGCTTTAATTTCTTTCATAGCTTCGTGGAGTTGTCTCCCCACTTCTGTTGTCAACTCCTCTGAGAGTTTAATTTTTGGACTCCTGACCATTTCAGCATTAGCGTCCCTGGAATCGGTTCTGCTTGTATCAGAGTCAGGAGAGCGCCCTCTGCCTTTCCGTCTTGGCATTTTCCTGGGCTCGCCTGTGAGGCCCTGTTGGTCCACTGCCTCTCCCAATCCTGTTTCTGCTCCGGGAATGTCTACTGTGGTGCGTGAGAGGATGGGGCCGCTGTCTGGTTAACTGTACAGGGCCGTCCGCCAAACCTCCTCTATCACCCCCATGGCACCCGTGCCATTTCCGCCACGGCCTTCCAGGAACCGTGCCTAATTAGGTGCAGTTCTGGGCTCAAGATGGCTGTCCCTCGCTCTCCCTCGGGGGTGGGGGGCTGGGGGCCGCCGGGTTCACTCACTCGCCTGCTCACAACCACCTCACTCCACGGTCGACCGTCGTCTCTGCCGTCGCACCGCACCACAGCAAATCTACCGGCAACTCCCCCGCGTATCAAGAGCACCAGGATCATACCTTCTCAGCTCGGGTCGCAGCGCTGATTGGATTCCGCTCTGGACAGAGGTGCTGCTGGTCTCCACCTTTATTTCATTCTTTTACTCTTTCTGTGGGCTACAGTTCTCATTTTAGATTCTTCTTGGGTCCAGAGGACCCATCTCCCTCTTTTTTTCTTCTCTCTGTTATTATATTAGTTTATATTCCAGCATTTTGGTGGTATATTCAGGGAGCCTCCCTGTCACGGTGTCATCTGGGAGGCCATCCTGGAGGAAGTCCTACCACATCTTTTTTATCCATTCTTTGATTGATGGGCACTTGGGTTGTTTCCAAGATCTGGCTATTACAAATTGGCTTGCTATAAACATGGGTGCACAGATAACTAAAAAGAACACTGCTGAATGTATTCATTATTGAGAAAGAACAATTAATACTCATATGATTAGATCAATCTTGCATGTCTATATCTGTTAATGTAAGAAACCATTTTAAAGGTAACGATGCGCAATATTGCAACCATTGTCAAGCTTCTATCTCCCGGCTTTGTAAACCTGCAATGATGTGTATTTACTGGAGTCATTTGTTTGTCTCTCCTGCTTGTTGTTTTTACTATATATGTCGTCTTTTTTTTGTTTGTTTTGTTTTGTTTTTCTTCGCTTAAAAAAAAAAAAAAAGATGGCCAGGGCATCACATGGTATGATAGATCAAGCCTCCTAACACAGAGCTCCTTTCTATAAGGCCACTGGTGCAAACATGACCTCCTCTAATTCTAAGTGCCTCCCAAAAGCCCCACCTCTATTACTATTAACACCAGACTCTAGGGTTAAATTTCAACATGAGTTTGGGAGACGACAATCATAGACCACAGAACTTGTGGTGACCCCCTCGATATCTTCAAAATGACCCCCAGCAGCAGCCAAATAAGCCAGCCCCTCAATGTTGGATTTCCCAGGGTCCAACAATACTATGAGAAAATAAGTTTTGCTCTTTAGGACACCCAAAGTTTTGCTCTTTATATGGCATTTTGTTACTGAAGTCTCCAGAGCGTATGTGACTCCTGGGGTTCCTACTTGCAGCTGGAATATGAAGTAGGGATATTCTTTGAAAGTCTGTGTTTTTAACTTATGCTGTCTGTTCTACAACCAGGTAGTTTGTATCATAATGGAACTAAATCATAGGCATTCAGTTTGTATCAAATAACTGGTGTCAGAATTCAATGTCAAAAGTGCAAAAATCTTAAATTCCTTTTTGCAGCATTCCAAAGGTACAAAGCAGAGGAGCAGTGATGTATGTTCCCCGAGGTTCACATGTGCTAAAACACAAGCACCTACAGTTTGTGAACTGTTTTCAATTCTATTGGCTGCATCTTCAGCTATATTCCTAGCACCTAGAACACAGCTGGCACACAGTATGGATGCTCAATAAATATTTGTTGAATAAATGATGAACCTATAGCTTTTCTGTTGGAAAAAATTGGACTTTATTTAAGTGCTACCAGATACTTTTAAAATAATTTTTCCTAAACCAGTGCAATATTGAATTTTCTTGGCTTATTACATCTGGGTAGGACTACTTCAAAATTTCAGTTTCGAAGTATAGCAAAACATTAAAATTTGCCCATATTTACTTCATGTTTTATCTTGTGGTGACCTTTACACAATATATGTGCATCTGTGTGGATCAGTATACACACACACAAACACACACACATGCACTTTACCAAACATTTTGTAAACTACATAGCTGCACAATAGGTTTGAGGATAGAGGCTGGGGTCACATGACACAGCAGGTGTCTCCTTCTTCGCATGCTGCTCTTCCTCTGAATCATCCCATCTATGATGTCCTAATACCAGGTCACATCCTTGCCCCACAGAGACTCGTTTTCCTAAGTGATCTAATCAAAGCATTTTCCAAACAAAGGCAGCTTGTTCCTTAAGTTGCTTTTTCCTACCAGTCATGAGAACTCAATTTTCTCCCTCATTACATTTTCCCATGAGCAAAACGGTTATAGCTGCTTGCAAATTTATTTTATTAATTCTCTGCTTGAACTTCAGATGAGTAAAAGAAATAAGCACAGTGGCACAGGTCTCACTCACTTGACCCAGATCCCCTCCTTTCTTCTAATCTGGGGATGGGCAGGCCTCTCCTCTGAGGCCTCCAGAAGGATGTGGCTTCCAGAATTTTCCCTGTAGTTTACTATCTGCCTCCTTGGGGATATTACTCGGCCTTGGTGGTCTTCCTTTGCATTCAAGATCAGCAAATAGCTCCCTTTCTCCCTCCAAACACAAGGGTCTTGTAGGTCAGGAGAGTGACTGAGAAAGCTATAGATGCATTGGACTCAAAAGAGTCTTTTTAAATTTAAAATTTAAGAATTAAAAAAATTTAAAAACCCTTAATTAATCATCACTCTGAGTCTTTTGACCTCCCCCACACCTTTATTCATGAAACTAAGCCCACAGTCGTATGTCCAATCCCACATACAAGGAAAGTCTCAAGAAAGCAAGCTCCTGCCCAGTCTCCTCTTCTCATTTCTAAACTCGTTATCCAGAGATCACTCACCACACAGACTTCATCTTTTCCATGACCAGAATCCCTGTAAAATGTGTTTTGTCTGCACTTGCAGCATACAGGGAGCAGCCTGATAAATGCCAGTGTGGTATCCCTTTATTCCTGAAAGTCCCATTTTTTGTATTATTCCATGTATGACAAGGCAATTGATGGACACTGGACCAACCAAAGTGATGGGGTTTGTCTGACTGGAGGGGAAGATCCCCATATTTCTAGTACTTGGGGTCTTATTCATTGCATATTAAACTCCAGGAGGCAGGCTGTGTCCATGACATCCACCTCCCAAACCTGAATGAAGTCAGCAGTCCCAACTCTAGTGAGACTTGCCTTGGTGAAGTTAATGTTGCTCTCCTTCTTCATGCCTCTTGCTGTAGTTTCACTAATAATGAGATTGAGTCCATATGTCATTTGTGGCAACATTTTTATTTAACAAGATAACATAGATTCTTTATTCTACCTATGAAATGAGTGTAGGCATTGAAGTCCCTGAAACTCTCTGTATTATTGATGCTGGTGGTATAGTCAGTCATTTTGCTCCGAAAAAGCCAGATGTGTTACTAAACTTACAATCATGTGTAATTCAAAGGATGGTCCCTGAAAGTTTTCTACTATCTTTTGCTTTTCTACCTTTGAGTTCTGATAGTTTTGTGACACGTTAGTGATATAATCATTCCTCAGAATCCAGGAGAGAATTGTTACTCGATCCTTTCCCTATGCTCCACCGACAGAAACTGTACATGCTCAAATCCTTTATATAAAATGACACACTTTATGCAAACTATGCATATCTTTTGTATAGTTTAAATCTTCTCTAGATTACACAAAAACTCTAATGACAACAAAAAGTCTGTACATGTTCAATGCAAGCACAATTTTTAAAAGAATTTTTGATCCGAGGTTGGTTGAATCCACAGATGCAAAATTCGAAGATATGAAAGTCAGCTACATATTCTTTTCAACTCAGAGTCTTCTCCTCAAACTTGAGCACAGTGTTACTTGTGACTAACAGAGCCATGTTTTGAGAAATGCTCAGTAAAAAAATCCATGATAGCTGTCCATTTTCCAGAGGATTAATTCTTATCCTTAAGTAGTCAGGGAGCATTTTGGTGTTTTACATATTAGCTGGAGATCCTTTCTCTTCACCAATGATGAACAAATTTTTAAAAGAAATAACTGTGTGCTTGATGTATGATATGTTTTTGTCTGCTTCCTCTTGAGCAAGCTTCATAGTCACTCTTGCAAACTCTCATAAGAATGGCCTGCCTGTGTCTGCCAAAGATACGTCTATTGCCACATATCCCTTATCTTTAGTCATTATAACCCAAACTGCAATGACCCATGCAGGGTTATTCCCTATTCCCTTAAATTCAACAGCTTTGAGTCACATGACCATTGCGTGTCTACTGGCCAAGTGTGCAGAACTCACCTGATATAAATTGAGGACATGTACTTTTAGTTTCCTGGAAGAGCTCTGTATCAGTCAGGACTCTCCAGAGAAACATAACCAATATAATACATATTTAGAGAAAAGGGCTCACATCATCACAGTGACTGAAACTTTCCATGATGACTATCTGCAAACTGGAGAGCCAGTAAAGCCACAGCGGCTCAACTTGGGAAATCAGAAGCCTCAGAACAAGGAAGGATGGGCAATGATGCAGCCTGCAGTCAGAAACTGAAGACCCCAGAGCCCCTGGGGCTGCAAATTCCAGAGTCCAAAGCATGAATATTCTGGAGTCTAATGTCCAAGGATAGCAGCAGTAGAATATGTGCCTGTTCCAGAAGAGGGCAGGAGGGGGTCCCCCCTTTCTTCTCCCTCTCTGTTCCTTCCATCTGGGCTCCAACTCATTCAGGTTTCCCATTCAGTTTGCTGCCCATACCCCAATCTTCTTTTGGAGAGAAATAATAATTTCCCAAGTCTCTAGACAACCTAGGATCCAGTCAAGTTTAAACTCAAAATTACCAACCGCCAGATCCCAAAATGCAGTTAGGTGATGGCTGAGGCCCTTCCAACCTTGGACTGGGAAGACAGTGGTTTCAACCACGAACTCTATGATATGGGAACTTCTAATCCTTGCAGAGATTTCCCTTTACTCTTCTGTTCCAGTATTTACTGAGGGATTCTGAACTCTCATATGTTCAGGTTCATGCTGTGGTAGTCTAGATGCAAGACCTGGACCTCTCTGCCAATTCCAACATTAGCATAAGCACATTAGAGATTTAACCAACTTACATTGTTTTAAATTCTGAGAGATCACAAGGAGATTCATGCTATAGTCCTGTGTCCTGGGCAGCCTTTTGAGATTATCAGGGTTTCCTCCTGCTCTCCCCATCCTCATCACTTTTGCATCTTTTTCTCCTCAATTCTAAGACCAGACAAATGGCTCTCATTCTCTCAAGCAAAGTGGCTTTGCTCTCTTACATGATATACATGTTCACCAAGTATTCTACATACAGCATTTTCCAAAGTCAGTTTTCTCCTTGAATGAAAAAAATCACAATCCTCTTATTGCAGGTAGAAAGTAAATACATTGATTTATTAACTGTGCCAAAAAGCAATGAAGAAAGCAATTATTAATTAAAATTCCAACAATCAGCAATAACTACATTAACATTTTGGTGAATCCATTTTTATCTGTTTTATAAAAGACACACACACACAAACATACACATGCAAATGACATCATATCAGAAATTACAAAATTTTTCTTCTTTTGCATAACTAAGCAGCATGCCTTTAGATATTTTTACATGAAACAATATTAATAAACATATGGCATTTCATTATGTGAACTTAAAAAATTTATTTAACCAATATTCCACAACTTTTGTATATTTCAGGATTTTCTAAATTGTGTTGCTGTAACCAATGCTATAAAAGTAATTACCTCCTGATTTTTCACATGCAAATTTAAGTTGACAATGTCTTTTTAGCTGTAAATACAAAAATCAGTACATTTGGTCCACTATAAGAAACTACACTTTAAAAAATCAGTATCTACAAATGGAGTATATTCAATATGAACTGAAAGAATACCTATATATTTTTAGGAAATTGCTTCTTTTAAAGATTGTCCTAGAGTCATGTTTTTAATTTTTTAAGCAGAGCAAAGTGTCAGATAGTATGATGGATTCACTGACAGATTTTATTTGAAGCATGACAACTAAACCATCTATAGATAGATACTCAGTGCAAAGCAGAGCAGAATTTTGTGATACTTGTTTTAATAAAATAGGAGATCAGATTCCCAGGAGCAATTCTTTTTCTGTTTTAAAGGAAATGATCTTTCCAATGCTATAGCTACTAGGGAATTCTCCATTTTAGAGAATATAAGCATTGAAATCTTGAACAATCTGAAGGAACAGAGTATCCATGATCTGTATGTTGGATTGAAAAAAAAGTCTTAATTGTCTGTACAAAAGCACTGAAGAACAGTTTGTTACTTTGGAAATCTTTCTCAAGCTTTTTTCTGGCTACTGTGCCTCAATGTTATCATAAAATTACACACATACACACACACATGGACACAGACACACACAAACTCACAATCATTGAGATATATGCATCTAGATATTAAGATAGATCCAGATACAAAGATATAGAAATACACATAGATAAACAGATTTAAAAATACCTTCTTCAATATGGGAAGCTAATAAAAGAACTTAAAAGTACTAATAAAAATTGCATGCGTGTGTTTCTGCACTAAAATATTTTTCTGTATTGAAGGAAAATGATATAAATTGTATGTTAAAGTTTTAAAATATTCAATTTTTGCCAGTGTGTGCATAAATTTTAAAATAATTTTATTTTAATGAAGTTTTTAATTTTCCCAAGAATTTGGTTTAATTTTTCTCTCCCAAATTTGAGATCTCCCTGTCATATCAAGTTTTTTCTCCATCTGTAATCATTTGAAGACACTCAAAGCCAACTTTAAAATAATATTGAATATAAAGGCTTTCATGTGCATCTCCATCTTCCTTGGTTTGGATTTTATGTCTCTGTTGCATTATTTATTATATACACCAATTATTAATAATTCATATCAGAAAATTTTACAGAGAACATCTCAGGAAGGGACAGATCGCATACTTAAAATCATTAATAGTGAAAAAGTTTTTGTTTCTTTTTTATCACTTATTTTCCCTTAGTAGAAAGCAATATTAATTATTCCACAATGAATTATAATCAAAGTTTGTATGTTCCCCCTTGACAAAATCTGAATTGAAAGATATATTTCAGTTGTTTGCAGTATAATTTCAGTGATTAGTCATCATGCTAGTCTCTAAAAGGAAAAGAAATGAAAATCAAATTGTGCACCATTTAACATTTCCAAAAGGTTTTGTCTCTTTTTTGTTTTTGATTATCTCCCCCAACTATAAATAAGGCATTAAAAACAAATTTAGTAAGTTTAAGTGAATTGTATACCTCTTAATAAATTACCTTTACTCTCCCAATGTATCTGTACCTATATCTACGTATCTGTATCTACAAATCTGTAGTCACAAAGATACAGAAAAATTAAATTGAAGATTTCAAATTGTGATTACATTTTTTTTTTTTTTGTACTTGGGATCAAACTCACAACCTTGTGCTTTCCAGGCAGGCACTGTGCTACTGAGGTATATTCCTGATCCCATGAATTGATTTTAACCCAAAATACCATCAGGACATTTTAAGAGAAAGTATTACATGACTTGATTTATCAATGTAATTACTAAACTAACAACTGCCTTCATTCTACTGTATCCAGAGATCATTATAATAATAGGCCAACAACAAATACGAAGTGTATGCGTATTAATGTATAGGAATAGAGAGAATCATGAAGTCAAGAAATTCTGATAGTTGAATGTTATTAAATTGTGAAAGCATCCTGAAGTATTTGCCTTCTGAGCCATGCTTTAGAAGGGAGGGAAAGAAACAGATTGCCTGAAGGCCAAGGAAAGGACATTACAGACAAGGGAGAGTAGATTATCGATGCATAGTAGAAGCAGCCTTAATTCTCCCTAAACTTTGCTCACTTAGGCCTTACCTATATAAAGAAGTATTGAATGAATACCTCTAGTCATTTAGCTCTTAAAAGTAAGGCTAATTTGTTATCGGACACAGTTTTCCAATAGTTCTCCTAAAAGTAGTTTCTGCTTCTTTTCACACAGACTGTAACACTCTATTGATTTTCCTAAGCTTTGCAATTTCTGTTTTTTCTGTCTACCATCTCTTTCATGCTTTGGTTTAGAACTTATCTCACCTGCTAGGCATACTGCTGGTGGAAACATTTAATCTGAATTTCTGCCATTTTCCATCTGGGTCTTGAAAAAGAAAAGATATTTTTGTTCTCTGTTCATTTATTTACTGAAAATAACATTAACTTGTTGAAGAAAGCATTGACTCAAATTATGTTGAGATAACGAAATAGATTTTGACAAAATATATAGCATATTGTTGGCCTAGTATGTGTTATGATGTTTTTGTGCACAAACTGACTCCTTTGTGGATTGCTCTGCTGGACTTAGGAGCAAAAAGAAAGATACAATGTACAGGACACCTTTTTTTATACAGCATTGTAATTTTTGTTGATTATAATGTACAGCACAGCATGGTAGTTTTATGTTCTGTTATACATTACAGTACTGCATGTAAAAGTTATGCAAATAAAAGCCAAGTCATCAAGGTGGAGTTTCCTCTGACCATTTCTTTGTACTGAAAATTGTAATGTGCATAGTATATACAATTTCTCATTCAATGACCAATTCAGTTGACTTCCTATTCACGGGAATGAATTCGGTCATTAAATGAGGAGGGTCTATTTACATATAACTGGTATGTTGTGAGGATGGAAAGAAAGATGCTTTAACTGCTAAATGATAGAAAATATACTTAGAAGTTTAAAGACTAACACAAATATAGTAATTTTGGGTATAATTAATAAAGCACATTTTTAAAATGAATTTATTGAATAACTTTCTTTTGAACTCACATTTTTAAGAGAGAAAAAAAGCACTTTTAGTGGCACAATTGTTTTCAGTGCTCAAAGATTTCTTTGCAATTTGGAATCACAAATAAGCACAGTTTCTGCTTTTAGTTTTTGACAACAACATAAAAAAAGTATTTTGGCAAAGTTAAAATTCCATATGTCTGTATTTCCAAAACAGTCTTGACTGCTTCCTGAAGCAGTCTTGATTGTGCAGACATGGAGGGCATGGGGACATTTAACGTATGATCTTGGCTTGTTTTATGTAATCTGGAGCATTGGATTCCTAATTTTAAAGAAAAGGGAAATAATATTCTGGATCCAACATTTTGTAAGGATTACCTAAAATACACATAATTCCATAAATATACATTTATTTCTTTTCTTATTTGTTATGGTTTGCATCTGAATGTCCCCCAAAAGCCTCATGCAGTCATGGGGTAAGGCTTCTAGAGTTTGTGATTCATGGTCCAATGTTGGGATTATGAGTGTGAGCACTACACCCACCCTAGGGTGAGTAGCCTACACACAATGCAAGGGACAGAAAGAGTCTTCTCTGGTGTGCCTCTCTGTTTGTGCTTGTTGCTTTTGCTGTTTTCCACTGCCATGAACGGTTGCTCCTCTGCCACGCCACCCTGCTTTGAAGCCGGCTGCTTATGGACTGAATTCTCCACCAAGTGTGAACTAAATAAGTCTTTCCTTCCTTAATTTTGGGTGTCAGGTATTTTATCTCAGCAAAGAAAGAAAAGTAACCAAGACATTATTTGAGGGGTAAATTAAAAAAAAATCAGAACACAAAATGCATGATAAAATGCCCTACCCTTAGTGGTGAATAATCTGGGTTTTAGATATGCACTCTAGAATTTTCTAATTGTGCAACTCCTAAACATTTATTTCTTTCTGTCTTAGTAATCTGATTTATGAAATGGAGCTGTTGAGAGATTTGCTGAAGTCTGTCTAGCTATTGCTTCCAAAAAAACAAAAACCATGGGATCTTGTGCATAATTACAAAATTTCCCCCACATTTCACATTAACAGATTCTCATATAAATGCTTTATATTTAGTCACTAGAAATATTTGTCTTTAACAACATGTTCTCCAACTTCACCTTAATTATAAATTATTGGAGAAAAACCCTCAAAACACCAGATAATTAGTTAAAAATTGCAAGTCAACCACTACTTGACTGTAGTTTAGTTTTTGATCACTGGACTTAAGTCTGCCCAGACGTAATGGGTCTACTGGGCTCTGCTATCTATGCAATAGACTGTGGTGAACCTATGCTCAACAGTGAGGTGTGTATGAAGAATCCCTAGTCACCTCTCCCAATCCTCCATCTCAACCTGAAATGTATTCTTTGCTTATAAATACTAATTCACCATGTGTTAGAAATAATGTACTTAATAATTATTTCAACTACATGAGGAAATTCACTAAATAACCATGGTATTGCCTTGTAAGTTTTAGTGAGCTTAGCTGCTGTGTATTCAGATTTAAAGACAGGTTATTTTTAATCAGCTGTAAACATAGGATTGTCTTGAACTGAAAACAGAAGAGAAAACTAAAAGGAAAACAAAGCCTATTTTTACAAGAGAGTCATCAAAGTGCGTGGTAAACACTCAAGCTCCACTTGAAACTCAGGCTTTCTCTCAATGGGGAAAATAAGATTTTAAGAAGAAATGAAACATAAAAGGAATACAAAAAGAAAATTAAATCCCTATAAAGAGATTAGACAATTTTATTTACAGGCAGAGTGGACTCGACCAGTTGCCAACATGGTGGAAATCCAGAAAGGCAGATGGGCATCACATCTCACCTGGATGTAGGTGGCCCTGTGAAAACACTCCTAAGCCAAAGCCCAGCAGAGAAGGAGGCGTGATATGGCAGAGTATACAGTGTAAGTCCTAAGAGGTGTTGGGAACATTCCCCAGATTGGTGACAATGTGATGAAAAAGTTAGACTGAAGAAAATATGCATGCTGGAATGGAAAAGGAAAAACTTCATATGATTTCCTTTAAAACACCCAAGCCTGAGTGTACACTGTCAACTGCAGTCTTGAGGAGATACATTGCTAACAAGGTCTTCCAGAGTGTACACTATTATACTTTTATAGTTTCTTTTTCTTACATCAGATATTGCCTAATTAGGAAGAAAAAAGATTTCTTACCATAAATTTTATTTTACTGTAAAAGTCAAAGCATTTTCGGGAAATGAACATAGCATTTTTCTCAAGGGAATTAGTTAAATGAGAATTTCAGAAAGTGAAACTCTATGAATAATTAACGATAAAAATAATGGAATAATCTTCTGCTTGAAAAACAAATTCTTATTCATGTAGATTAAATCTGAAAAATTGAAAGTTGTAAAACTGTTCAATTCATTTTATGCAAATATCACTGCAGATTTAAACTCATGTTGTATGTATTCCATTTTATTGTCTACTGCACACCAGCACTATGTTAGGTATTGCAGATTTAAGGTGGCTTCACTAATACTATCTGACTTCCTGTTGGAGCTATGAACTTATTAAGAAATAAAACCAAAAAAAAAAAAAAGACAGATGGTGACAGAAGTATCCCCTTAATTACTAATAAAGCTGATTCTGAAAAATGTAGCTATTTTTAGAGAATATTTTCACACAATTTAGTCCCTTACTGTCTCAATTACTTTTCTCTTGTTGCTGGGACAAAATATCTGATACCTAAAATTAAGGAAGGAAAGGTTTATTTAGCTCATAGTTTGTGGAGGTTTCGGTCCACAATCAGCTGACTGCAAAACAGGGTGGCATGGCACAGAGGCAATACTTCAAGGTGGCTGAAGACAGCAAAAGGAGCAAGAGCAAAAGGTGGGGATGAGGAACAAGCCTCTTTTCATCCCTTATATTGTAAGCAGGCAACTCCCACCCTGTAGGTTGGGTGTAGTAATCACACCATCTCCATGTCTTCTTTTTGCACAGTCTCACAATGTTTACAAAGTGAGGACCCTGGCTCCCAGCTGAGGCAGTTAGTTAAACTTCTAAACTTCTCAAATTGACACAATGTGTCAACCATAACACTTACTAATGGACTCCAGAATTAAGTGGACCAACCTACCCAGATGCAGGTAATGGCAAAATACTGCATGCCTCATTCCCAGGGTTTTGGTTGGGAGCTTTCCCTGAAAGATGCGTAATATAGAGAATAAACACAGACCATGAACTTCCTTTAAGCAGCTGGATACCAGGGAAAAGAAAAGGGGCTAGTGACATATCTTTCATCTCTACTAGAAACTATCCATCAGAGGGTGACATTCTTCCTGCCCAAAAAAAAAGAAGGCTTGAGAAGTTTAAAGAAGGCATGAGTGTAACACTAGTTGGGTCTCTCCCATGGAAGTAAGCATCAGAAGTGAGGGTAAAGTCTTCGGTATGTTCATGGAGCTTCCTCTTTCACCTACAGATTATCTAATTTCAAAAGGAAACAGACAGCCCTTCTCCTTCTCCCCCACTAATTCCTACTCTTTGGGTCTGTTTCTTACCAATTACTTTCTCTGTGCTATACCACGGTGAGTAATGGACACATCCCAGGGAATCTTTCCTTTAGGAAATCTCACTAAGGGCCCTTAAATAACTTCCTAGACCACCTATGTTCGCAGAGACTGTCAATCATTTGTTCTTCTAAATCTCGTCAAGTGGAGACCTTAAATCTTTCACAGAGATACTGATAAAGCAATATTTAGAAAATGAAAAGAATAACAGGAGAAAGAGGAATTGGTAGGAAAGATCTTAGACTTCTATGTGGTTATGAGATATTTCCTTCTGTACAGAGTCTTTCCTGACCATAAGAAGTCAAAAGAGTAGCTGCCCTGAAATTCCTGCCACATTTGGTCATTTGAGAGGGTCAGCCTGAGTGAGCAGGGCATCAAGACAAACATGGAGCCACCAGGGCAGAGCAGCTGGGGCTGACAGTCCACAATGGCCTCTGCACCTGGCCACTGGGTGTGAACTTTTTGTGGCCACCATGCATAATGCAGTTTTTCTGACTTTCTTCCCATTCTGATAGAAGTCTAATCTGTAAAATTATATATTCTTAGAAAAATAACTCACCCTTTTTAATCTAAAAATGTTTTCCTTTTGCCTCATGCTTTAAATTTGTTTACTGAGCATCAATATTTTGTTGACAGCTATTACTTCTCAGAACCAAGAAAATATTACTTCTAAATTTCATTTTATAGTAAGAAATCAAATTTCAGTCTAATTCTCTATTTTAAAGCAAATTCTTTTGGCTGATAGTCTGAAGTACCATTAAAAGGTAGTTAATATAAATCTAATTTATTTATATTAACTGAGATTTGCTGGTATTACCAAATCTGGCATTCATGTTTTTTACTGATTCTGGAAATTTCTTTCTTCCATGTGGCACTGTTTCTCTTTCTGAAACTCAAAATAGCTTATAGTCAACCTCTTCTCCAATCATTGGGAGTTGAATGGTGGCAGATTTTACATAATCTTGAAAGAACTGATTAAAAGTGAGATATTTCTAAAAATATCCTACATTACCTAAGAAAGTATTGAGAGTTTTAAAATTAGTGCTTTGGGCCAGGCATTTAGCTCAGTGGCTCAAGCACTTGCCTGGTAGGTGCTAGGTCATGAGTTGGATTCCTGGTACAAAAAAAAATAAAATTAGTGCTTCAAAGTTTACCCAGAGTTAGCATCACTTTAAAAAATACATCATTACTGATATTCAAACATGACAAAGATGAATTTTTAAAATGATATTTAAGCTCATTCAAATCATGAAATTCTATTACTATCTTAAATAATATTCAACTAATTTTATTTTTCTAAGGAGAGAAAAAAATAAAAATAAAACAGTTTCAAAACAGGCTGCTAGGAAAGTAATAATCATTAATACTTTGCACTTTGCTATTTTTACAGAAGTTTTTCAGAGTACAAGACATAGGCATGAAATATTGTCCAGACAACATTAGCTCAATGAATTAAGAGAAACTAGCTATATAACTATCTTAATTATCATATGTCTTTTTTTTTCCTTTCTCTTCTTTCTTTTCTCCTTCCCCCCATCCAAGTTTCTCTTTCCTTTTGAAGAGCTTCCTTCCACTTCACAGTATCTACTGTACATTCTGGATCCTATTTACTTTTTCAACTTTTTATACCAGGGAGACAATACCATGTTTACACATGAAAGTCTGATTTATTTCACTTATGAGTATGATCTCAAGTTGCATCCATTTACCTGTGAATGTCTCAAGTATCCTTTCTATAGCTGAAAAGTATTCATTGTATAAAAATACCACATCTTTGTTTATTCATTCCTCAGCTAACAGGCATTTGGGTTCTTTCCAAGATTTAGCTATTACAAATTGAGCTGCTATAAAAAAGGGTGTACATATATCACTGTGATATGATGTTTTTAATTCTTCTGGGAAAATACCCAGAAGTAGAATAGCTAGGTTGAATGGGACCTCTAGTTCTCATTTTTTTGAGGAATCTCCTCACTGGTTTCTACAGTGGTGATACCAGTCTGCACT
>RJWM01041725.1:0-14735 GCA_004363535.1 Dasyprocta punctata | reverse complement strand
GCACCGTGCTGAGTGCTTTACATGGCTGTCTCTCTTAATTCTCAGCACTGGAAGATAAGAAAGAGGAGGACATAGGGGATCAAATATCTTTCCCAAGGTCATGCAGCCAATATGCAGTGAAACTGGGATTTGAGCCCAGGTTTCTCTGATTCCAGAGCCCTTGCTGCTTTTGCTACATTAGTGACAGAGAAGGAAATATGCAGACAGATTCTAGTTAAAGAAATGGAGCATTTTTTAAAAAAAGGATTAGAACTGTCCAAAGTGGAAATGGGCCACCTCCAGAGTTCCTGTGTCAACAGTATGGGAACAGTCAGTTTACAGGAGATAACTCTCAGGTAACTGATAAAGTTTGATTTTCAAAAGGTTAGAAAACATCACTCATATTAATATAAAATGAACATATGTTAAGGATTTTATTCTACTTATTAGTTAATGAGGGAACTAATGAAGTGTTAGAATTGGCTCAAAAAAAACTTAAGAAACTGGATTTTTGAGGGAAATCAAAGAAGACTGTATGGCCAATAGGCCCATAAATATAAACATTAGGCTTAGCTTGTTCAGTTGTTATAAATTATGTATCCTAAGTGGATAAATTCAACGTGTTATTAGGTAACTAATAACAATCTAGGGTTCTAAGTAAATAGTAAATTGTGAGTTGAGCCAATTTCAATCCCCTAGATGTTTCTTGGGTGCCCTTCAGCCCTCTGTGACATTGAAGGATGTGCCATATACTTTTGCTTTTTCTCTAAATACTGGAGAACTTTTCCCAGAGCTGTATTACCCACCTAGGCCTCGGGGCAGGCTGTCCCAGGGCCTGGCTGGAGGATGGGAAAAGGTCATTTTGCAAAGAGAACCCTCCCTTGTCCTTCCTCATCAAAAGGAGGGAACCTCTTCCTATCCCCATGGGAGACGAACAGAGGGAGATGAGGCCTGGGCCAGGGGCTCCACATGTGTGCGGGGGATGAAAGCAGCTAATTCTAGTTAGAGCTAGACCAACATGACAGCTTTATCAATTAAAAAAATTCTTTTTTTATTATGGAAATTTCCAAGCACAACAAACTAGAATTTGAACTTGTCCTTCCCAAACTTTTTTCTTAGAACATATTAAAGAAAATTCCAATCATTACATTATCTCTTCCCTAAATAACATTACACTTCCCCCTAAAAATGTGTGTGTGACAGTGTCATTAACACACTCAAGAAAATTAAGTTATTTATTTTAGAAATGTTTTATTAGTATGTGTGTGTGATAAATAGTAATTACATTCATCTTGGAGGACTGCTGCACACACATACACACACACATACACACGTATGGCATCTTGATCCTTTTTACTCCCTTTTCTCCTGATCCTCTTCCCATCTCCCTATTTCATAACAATCCTTTCTTAAGTTATCTAATTCATAGTCTATTTAAAATTTCTCCTGATACCTGAAAAGGGTGTTTTTGTAGCCCCAATCTCTGCTGATTCTTGTATACCTATTACTATGGTCTGTATCTTGATTTCCCCCAAAAGCCCCATGCACTCTAACGCAGGGCTTTTGTAAAAGGACCAGACCAGGGTGCTATAGCTAAATGTGA
Source organism: Dasyprocta punctata (assembly GCA_004363535.1). Taxonomy (NCBI): domain Eukaryota; kingdom Metazoa; phylum Chordata; class Mammalia; order Rodentia; family Dasyproctidae; genus Dasyprocta; species Dasyprocta punctata. The sequence goes on along the minus strand of RJWM01041725.1, from coordinate 13,153 downwards.
TGTGAGGAAGAGGGGCCTGACTGGAAGAGGCAGGTCACTGCGGGTACAACCTGGAAGGGTGCATCTCCCTCCCTAGCTCCTCTTCTTTCTCTGCTACTCAGGCTCTGATGTGAGCAGCTTTTCCTCTGCTAAGCCTCTCTGTGATACCATCCTGCCTTGGAGCTGGCTGACTCTGGACTGAAACCTTGAGCCAAGGTAAACCTTTCCTCCTTCAAGTTGTGACCCGTCAGTGAGAAAAGTGATTAAGACATTTATTCTGTGCAGGGTTTCCTGCTTCTAGGTCCACAGGGAGGAAAGCTTTGGATAAGAGGCCCCAGAATGTATGGAGAGCAGTTCTCTCCTCCCTGAAGGCCAAGGTCATCTTGGAACTGGCCTAGCACAATGTCATTCCTTAAGTCTAGGGTAACTGCCATGGTGGTTGAGTACTCTTAAACCCACTAAACCACCAGGCCCAGCCTGCTGCCTGTTTTTTATTTTCGTGGCGAGAGACTTATTTGTCAAAGACTTGGGCTGCTGCCTGCAGGAGCCAGAGAAAGCAGCTGCAGAGGCCACTGGCTGAGGACAACCCATTCCTTGAATAAGGGGAAGGGACCCAGGGGGGCCTGTGGCAGCCTCCTGTTGGTTCAAGAGACCAGGGGGAGCAGAAGGTCCACCAGAAAAGGGCAGAGCTTGAGGGCTCACCACTGACACACAAAGCACGCTGGGAGTGAAGAGCTGAACAGGACAGAGTGGGTGGAGTAGCACGGTTTGTAGTCCACAGTATACGCCCTTATGTTTTTCTCTTTTATGTCACCACCTTGGGCTAAGAGATCCAGCCTGTGAAAATCACTCTGTAGTTTGATCCTGTCAGCTTCTCTCTCCATGTCCCAACAACTACCTGCGTGATGGTTCCACTTCTGGGTCTTTACTCAAGCCAGCGATGAAAACGTTGAACAGCATTTCATGAGAAATTTCATCAGGATAAAGAGTAGAACCTGTGTCACCACCTGGAGGAGCCTTTAATTCTCATATGACAAACTGGCATCTGTGGGTAGTATCTAGCACACAGACATGTTTTGCTGTTTGCACACAGTGTTTGTATTTTAATTGGAGTGTGGTGGCAATGCTTTTAAATGACAAAACCAGATGGCCATCTACTTTGGGGCTCTGGCTTTCCTTCTGGCCACAGTCATCTACAGTTGGGTGATAGGGGTCACTTCCTGTCAGCTGACCATTCCCCTTTCTGCTTGCCAGAGTCCTCACTGCTCCCTCCACCCCTATAAAGACATCTGAGTCCCTTTCCCAGGGCCCTCTTTGCTCCATTAGATGACACTTTTTGGTTAAAGTTGATCTGCCAACCATGGACTTGCCTCACTCAATCATTCTCCAGTCTTCATCTTAGCAGCTGCTCGGTGGGGCCCTGTCGGAATGTTCTCAAAGTTCATATATGTATTGTTTACTTGATTTCCCTGTCCTGCACATCTAACAGCCCATGAAAAAAGGGAAGACCATGAATTGATACGACCTGTACTTTTGGTACTCCTATTCTTGCACCTGAGAGCCACTGCTTCATTGTTAAATTTTAAGAATTGGCCCTAAGTAGGAATAGAGGGTGAGTTGCACCATAAGAATTAGAGCTGCAGCAAATTATTCTCCCCAAAGAGGATTATGCTATGGAGAAAAACACAAGGGCTTTAGGTTAAAAAATAATAATAAAGAAAAATAACTCCCGTGTTTGAGTTTGGTTCACACCCTTAGGAATGTTGTTGAGGGAGTTCTTGTTCTCTAGGCTTCGATTTTATCTATCGATGGAAGCTGACTTTCTAAATAAGGCTTCAAATTCTGAAAAGAAACAAATATTTCTTACCTGAAAAGAGAGAGAGGTAGAGATAGGCAGGGATCCTGAGATCAAGCCAGAAGACTCTGATCTGGACCATCTGACTTGGGGGCTTCCTGGGTTACATGCTTCAGATGATGACATCTAAACCTCTACAGAATATTAAAATCAGTTATATAATTTGGACCTCATCTCTAAATCTCTCCATCTATAGATGAGGAACTGAGTTATAGAAGGAGGAAATGAATTCTGAAAGATCTAAGTGTAAACTGGTGGTGGGATGGGGATTTTAACCCAGAATCTCCTGGTTGAAAAGTCTACCTGCTATTGCAGTTGGAGATTCTATTATTATTACTATTATTATTATTATTTATTTATTTATTTTTTGGTACCAGGCATCAAACTCACAACCTCAAGCCTGCCCTGCCAGGCAGGCTCTTAAGCCACTGAGCTAAATCCCTGGCCCTGTTTTTTGAGACAGGGTCTCACTGTGCAGCTCAGGCTGGCCTTGAACTCACTTTGTAGCCCAGGCTGGTCTCGAACTCACAAGGGATTCTCCTGCCTCAGACTCCCTAATGCTGAGATTAAAGGCATGAGCCACCACGCCCAGCTCCAGTTGGAGATTCTATCCACTATGCCAGTGTATGTTAAATTCTTCTGACTCTCAGACTAAGAAATGCATTGATAATTATTATCTAGAGCTCAGATGCACATTTATGGGGTGCATTTAGATAAAAAAATGTTAATCATACAATAGTCCCTCAACAATACTTATTTCTCCATGGAATAAACTCTACGTATTTTGTTCTAGTCTATCCCACTCCATCCATCCCATCCCAATCATTTAAAAACTAAAGAGATAGTTGTCACTTGAACTTGTTTTCACTTTGGTCATTGTAAAATAGGGTTGGTCAAATCTTATCTATCACTTACTTTTATAAATAAAGTTTTATTGGCACACAGCTAGGCCCATCCTTTACACACTGTCTAGGGCTGCTTTTGCACATGATGCAGAGCTGAGTGGCTTCAACAGAGATAGTAGATCCCAGAAAGCCAATACATTCTTTCGGCAGCCAAGTGCAGGGTTTGAAGATCGCATGCTGTCATAGTGCTTTGTGCCAGGCTAAATTTTTCATGAGTAAAGTGTGATGATGGGTGGAAGGAGAGGAGGAAACAAAGGAAAGGCCTCTGGTCTCTGAACCTACAATTTGACACAGAGGAAAGGGTGGAGGCTGGGCACCCTCTGCTGGTCTGTCATACCTGGAAGCCTTGGGAGGGCTCTTGGCATCTACAGCTCAAGGCCTGGGTTCATGGACCTTTGGGGAAGGGATGCAGGACGTAGCCTCTGGATGGGAGCTACGGGACAGGTGGAAGGTGGAAGAGACTGGACCTTTCTTTGTTTTCAAGCCTGGCTCTTGCAGCTGAGCCCATGAAGAAATCTATTCACAAGTCACTGATAAGAAGTCCTCACTTTGGATTCTGGCTGCCACTACAATTCTTAGGGGAAATGCTATTGTTTTCAGCTCCATTGGTCCACGCTTTGACAGGTGCTGGGTTGTTACCAAGTCTTTGAACAGCCAGTCCCTCTGGCTGACTGCCTTGTTAATTCCTGACAAATGGGAGCTGCCTTTTTCTGCATGCAACACGAAGACCTGGAGTTTGTCCTGGGCACCATGGAGATGCAGTGATGCCTTTATCAAATGAAACATGACAAGTGGCACCTCAGGAACTGGGGTTTGGATTGGTTAGGAAGAATAAATGTGACAGTTTTTTTTGTTCTAGTTAATTAGGAACAAATGTTCATATGCCCCTTGTCCCACTCGTGGAGACAGTGGTATGGAAACTGTTTTTGTGAGGTGACACATTTGGTTTTGCATTCGAAGTTCACATGTCTCTGAGCTGGTGCCACATTATGGAAATACATTCAGCTCAGTCACTGCCTTGTCCACATTACAAAAACGGCCCAGAATCCACTGGTCTGTGTAGTGTGTATATCTCTGTGCGTGTAGCAAGGAAATGCAGTCAGCAATGCATGAAGTATGCTATTAGATGGTGCCATAGTTTGTGTCTAGACGTCCCCACAAAGCCTCGTGCACTTTTAGGTGGGGCTCTTTTGGAGGTAGCTGAATTTAGAGTTTGTGACTGATTCATTGTTCAATGCTGGGATTAAAGTGCTGGGACTACAGGTCAGTGATTGCTGGAACAGTCCACCAATTGTATTGGCACCACCCTAATCCCAGTAGACTGGATGCAATTTAAGGGACAGAGAGAAGTTTGTCTTGCCTTTTCTCTTTTGCTTGCTTGCTTTGGCTATCTTCTACCACCATGAACTGCCGCCCCTCTCCCTTGGAGCTAGTTGATTATGGATTGAAACCTCTACAAACTGTGCTAAATAAGCCTTTCTCCCTTTGAGTTTGGGTGTCAGGTATTTTGTTTCAGCAGTGAAAAAAAGAGTAATTAAGACAGACGACATTTTCAAATCTTACTACTTGCTTAGTATGATGATGACGACGACGATGATGATATTCATGTAACCATTGTGTCCCTATTATGTGTCAGGTACTATACTAGGTGCTGTTTTTCACTTAATCCCTTTGAAGTAGGTGTCTTCACCTCCATGTGTCTCAGAGCAATGACCAGAGTTGCCCTGGTGAGGGCTCTAGCTGGCTGCTCTGGAGGAAAGCAAAGGCTTGTCCCAAGGGGCCTCATCAGCTCCACACCGTGGGTTCTTCAGTGTGGCGGAAGAGCCCTGCTGGGGTTTGGTGTTTGGGGGGTGCCTACTGAGTTCCACATGCACCAACTACCCTGCCATGCTGCCGCCTTCTGCCACAGTCCTGAATTGAGCTGTGGATGGAGTTGGAAAAGGCCATATAGCGGCTTTCAGACTATTTCCTGGGGACTCTCTGGGGTCCTCAGGTGCTTAAAGGGCTGCTGTGAGTAGGTGGAGTGCTACGCAGAGATCTTCTACCCAGCTTCATTCAGAACTACTCTGCCATTCTCTGTTCATGGGATGAGATTCTCCACAAAATTTCAACAGCAAACAAACTTTTTTTTTTCCTATATGCACACATCCATATTCACACACAAGTTTGAAAATACTGCATATAAAATAGCTAATGCATTAGAAATTTAATCAGTGCTTAACTTATGATGTCATTATTGTATGCCCAGGACTATGTCAGCAGTGGAAGACACAGAGAGAAACAAAACAAACACAGTCTGTGTCCTCATGGAGTTTACTTTTCAGTGGGAGTGCCGAGTGACAAAGTCTAATAAAGTTTGGGAAGAAGAAATACAAGCATGCACTAGGGTGACATGTTCCAAACCCTCATTATTCCATAGAAATGTAACATGAGCCAAAATATGAGCCACATATGTCATCTAAAATTTTCTGGTAGCCACACTGGTAGAAGTAAAAAGAAAGGTGAAGTTAAATTTTAATATGTGATCAGTCTCAATATATCTAAGATAATATCATTTCAGAGGAGATTGGGTGTGTACAGGGTGGTGTGGCCATAGGCATAAGATATTATCATCTCAATATATAATCAGTATTAAAAATTATCAATGAGATATTCTACACTCTCATTTTCTTAACATGTTTTCAAAAACTCTGGTGTGCGTTTATGCTCATAGTGCATCTCAATTTGGACTGGCCACATTTTAAGTGTTTGAGAACCACATGTGACTGGTGGCTGCCACACTGGACAGCTCCAGGCTGAGGGACCAGGGGGCAGTCTTCTTTAGGGAGGGACTGTTTGGTTGAGGTCTGAAGGATGAATAGGGCTTGGGAAGACCAGGGGGAATGGGAGAAGTGGGGAGAGCGGTGCAGAGATACAACAAAACTTACCTGCGGGAACTGAAAGACGGTGAGTCACGAGAGAATATGCAAGACAAGACTCAAACAGTACCTTGTAGATGAAGAGAAGAAACAGAGTTTTTAAATCATGAGGACAACGGGAAACTACTGAGGCCCCAGAGATCAGGAGTCCCTGCTTCTTTTGGTTCTCTGGCCTCTTGCTTTGTAGCTGAGCCTTGTCACGCTCCTGTGTTATCGGAGGGAGGCCTGGGATTTAGAAAGACTGGTGGAGGCCTCCCCTGTGCTCACACTCTCCTTTTCTTTCTTGAAAATCTTTCTCAGAGCCTGGTGGCCTGGAATCTGGGGGAGAGGACCAGGGAGAGAAGATTGGGGAGTCCAAGAGCAGCCTTCGGCAAGGGCTTCCAAAGAGAAGGCCCAGGAGGAACCATGTCTGAGGCATGGATGCTTTAGGAAGCGGGAATCTGTTTTCATGAGTAATCAGATCTGTCAAATACGGCTGGTGCTGGGCAGTGAGAAGTCAACTAGATGCGCAGAACATGGAAGGGACCTCAGAAACTCCCTTGTGGTGGCTCCAGTGTTCCAGGTCTTAGGCTAGGAATGATTCATGAGGAGTTTCTATTGGCTCCTGGTCAAATAGGAAAAGTGTGTACATACTCTGTTGAACTCATTTCCTAGTGCTGAGTTGTTTTTTCTGCATTATTTGATGTTAAGATACAGCATCTTGAGTTGATTGTTATTTTTTTATTGTGTCTTACTTGGTTACCAAAATTATAAAGTCACCCTAAGAGTATTTTTGAAATTGTTATGGTCCATGAAAGTCAAGCAGCTGCGAATATCAGTTTAATGTAGTATACTCTCCTATTTTTTCCCCCAAATCTAAACCATCAGAATGACCTCCACACCACTCAGTCAGCAACATGCCCAAAGGAAGCCCCAACACTTCTTGCCACTTAGATCTTCATCCTTTGCAACGGACCTCAGCTGTGTGTCTGCTGACCTGTGATGCAATGGGAACATTGTCTGAAAATGCTAAGATCCTAGCTGGGAGAGCTCGGTCGCTGAGCATGCCAAGCCCTCAGCAACAGAGACCAGCTGGGAGTGACGGATAACTAGCTACAAACAGAGTTTGGGACTTGCAAATGGCCCGACTGTGAGACTGGTTCCTGTGGGGTGGCTTGTAGTCTACTGTCCAGAGGGCAACAGGTGTGCCATACATGTGCATGTACACTGGATGTACTTCCAAGGGCAGGTGGCAGGTGGGGTTGGGTGTGCCCAAGGGGAAGAGGACAAATGAAGGCATGCGGGGAGGGAAGCAGTGGTATTCCCAGTGGACATTCCCTCTGCAGGAGGTGTCCAAGGAAGACACAGGACACCTGGGTAAGGGTGGCAAGAAAGAGGCCATCAAGTGGATACCAAAAGGGGCTGGGTTGAGGGCAGAAATCAAGTACTGGGCAGGGGAAACCATCCTAGATGCAAGGACTGAGTGAACTCACACTGAGCGAAGGGTTGGAAGAAAAAGCAGGTTATGTTCTGTAGGCACCTGGGAGTCAGGTGCTGGCTGGCTCTCCCTGTGACCTTCTCAAGGCTCCCTGGTGTGTGAGTCTAGGGTCACTAATGTTTCACTGTCTTGGCTATGCTGGCTGCGCTGGGTGGTATCTGCAGGGGAGGTCTCTGCAACTGAAGTGTTAAAGAGAGAGGATGATGAGGGCTCATGCTGCAGAAAGCTGCTCCCTCTGCATGCTTGATGTGGCACTGTGGGCAAGGAAACTTGGTACCAAGTGTGCACTTTCTGTCCTCCTCTTGGGGGAATCACAGCCACATAATATATCCAAGGCCCCAAGGAGTCCTGTGGGACACAGCTGGCTTTGCTTAATCCAGCATCCCCAGAATGATTAGAGGCTAGGATTCTGGTTAACCCCAAGCCTATTAACCTCACTCAACACTGTTTAACAGCCATCCTGGGGGAATCCTGCTCCTCTTGCTGTAGGTTGGACCTGGACCTCCAGAAAACCAAATCCCTCATGCTTTGATGGAGAGAGAGAGAGAGAGAGAGAGAGAAAGAGAGAGAGAGAGAGAGAGAGAGAGAGAGATCCAATTAACCTCAGAAACTGCACAGTACCACCACCTGCTGCCTGAAACAGCTGCTGTAATGGGCTCTGGCAAGAACACTGAGACTTTGCTTTGCTTTGTGCCTTATTTTCAACACTGGGAGAATTTGGTTGACTCAGTTTGACAGTAGAAATGCAAAATTTCAACAGGACAGCTCTCCCATGACAATGCCTTGGTTCTCCCCATTCCTGTCCAGTGTCCAGGCAGTTCTGTTGCAAAATATTTTCTACAGTGTCATGACCAGCAGGTGCCCTGTGATGTGTCCAGGGAAGCCATCGTGAACTCAGCTCAGCCTGGCAACAGTCCCTATCTGTATGCGGAGGTTGAGCTCACACATGAGGACTTGACTTGTTACAACAAAACCCTGAACCTGGCTCTGGTTCTCCAGGAAGAGTATGCAATTTATGTAGGATGCCTGACCACACAACTCTGGCCTGGTTACCTTGAGCTTCAGCATCTTGGAGGAGGTAGCATCATAATAGGTTAGAGTCTGTTTGGACTGGAGTTTGACTGCATCTGAGTTTGGTTGCCATCATTTACCAGCTGTTTGACCTTGGGCAAATGATTTAACTGCTTTCTGCACTGGTTCTCTGATCTTCAACAGTGTTTATTTCTTAGGACTATAGTCTATATGTACAGCTCGTAAAGCACAGAAAAGACTGCAATATAAATGATAGCTCTGATCCTTATTAGTGGAAGGTTTTCTTACTCCCTAGCAATTATTAACACCTTTTTACTTTGGCATTCTAAGGTTGGGGTGGAGGGAGCTGCTTCATTTTTAATATTTGTCTCAGGTGTGAATAAAAGCTCCATTTTTTCCTTCAAAGAGTGTTTACTGAGGAAGGACAACAGGGAAATAAACACTAAGAATACAGAAGCCACATCCCAACACAAAACACACAATACAACATGTACCCTCCTCCCAAGATTTAATGTGAGGATTAACTAGGACAGTGTATGCAGAGTACTTAGCATATTGCATCTGCATAAGAAAGGTTCATTAAATTTTGTCTATTAATATTCTCCCAGTGTCACCAGTGGTGTGGAGCTGGGGGAGGTATTTACAGGGCATCACATTTATTTCCTAATTCAATTCCCCTGTAATAAAGCATTTCGATGGAAGATCAGGGCTCAGGATATAGTTAACATCCATCTTCTCACTAGGACCCCTTTGTCTCCATTAATGTGTAAGGACACTTTCGTTTTACAGTTAAGAAAACAGAAGTTTGGCTGCAATCAGAAACTACAGGAGAGAAAGGAGAGTAGGACAATGGATGATGTGAATTTTGCTGACTGCCTGGCCTTTTGGAGCGTGAGTCTCCAAGGTTAGGAAGGTGAAGGGCAGAAGCTGAAAGAATGCACAGTTCTTATGAGATGACTTGGTGAGAAATGACACAGTGGAACTGCTTTGGAGCCTTGGGAAACAGGTAGATGTAGATTTGGAATGCTCCATTCTCTCCAACTGCACAGAGCCAGGCACTGCCCTGGCCCCCAGCTGTGTTGGGAAGTGACACCCTAGTCTTGAGATGAGAGTCTCAGAATGTGCACTCTCAGTATGGGGAGCAGTAATGCCCTCTAAGCAGCTTCTCAGACTGTGGGCTCCATCCAGGGAAATCTGTGCTGGGAGGAGCATGGAGGACACTGGGTTAACAGGAGGGAATATATTTGTGGGTCCATGTGCATCTGCTTTGCCCTCCAGGGGGACAGTGAAGGAAAATATCTTCAGCAGAAGACAAATCCACAGCACTTTTGCTGCTACTCTTATTCCCTTATAGCCAGCACCAGGGCAGACATCCCTAATCCATCACTGCTCTCTTCCTGATGAACCCTCAAGCAGCCTCAGAATTTTTCTCAGCTTAGTGTTCCCAGCAGCCTCAACAGGCAGAGCAAAGATGATGGGAGAGATGAGAGGCTGCACAGTCCGACACCTGTCATTTAGAACTTGTGATTTTGAGCATAGTCTTTAAGTCCTTCTGGCACTGAAACCTCCTCCCCTAGCCACTCATCTTCCATATACTTGTGCCTTTCACCCTGCTGTCCTACTTTGTCCCCAGTTCTTCCTCCAGACACAACTTGTTGTCATTTTCTCAACCTGCATGTTGTCCATCCTTCCTTCAAGATCCCTGCACTAGGATGTTCTCCTGGATAATCTCAGGTGTTTCTAAAGGCTTTGAAGATATAAGCTGCTCATTCTCCACTGTTGGTAGAATTGATGCCATACAGCTACTGAAACTGGATCCATGTGGCTCATTGCTGTGAGCTGAGTTGTGCCCTTCTCCTGCCAACTTAGATGTTAAAAGCCTCAAACTTTCATGTAACTGGATTGATGATGGGCCATTTAATGAAGTAATTTAAAAAATACTTTATCATTAATCTGACTCAAAAGCCACTCCCCCACACACATACTTAGCCCATTAGTATTGCCAGTTTCTGAAGCAGTTCCAGAAATCTTCTTTCCTCAGTGTTTTTATGAAGTGTGACAAAAAGTATAGTGATTGTTGTTGTCAAGTGCCATAAAAGGAAAAGTCAGGGTTATAAAAACATTACGGTGTGTTCTCATCACTGGGTCTGGCACTATGTTACTTCTGGTTCTTCCTCGAAGTTAAAATGGCCATGAAAAGTAAATTTTTTTAATCTGTTCAGTACAGCGAAACAGCTACAACAGCACAATTAAAGATACTTATGAAAGAGAATTTCCAGAAATGCATCAGAAAGTGGCAAGACTAATGGGCTAGGCATATGCTTGTGTGTGTGTGTGTGTGTGTGTGTGTGTGTGTGTGTGCATGGCATTTTGAGAAGGATTAATGACAAGGTATCTTTTACTGTAATAAATATTTAAAAATTTAAAAATACACTATATATTTTAGTCTTACCTTATAGACCAAAGGAGGGGCACATTTCATTGAGAAAGAGGGAAGAAAAGATGCAAAGCAGATGCAGGTAAGTTTGAAGGTGACAAGAAAGAGAAGCTGTCTGGATGGCGTGGGTTGTTGTGAAGGCTAAGAGGAGAAGAGCGGTCACCTGGTGAGAGGAAGAGCTTAAAAAGAGACATGGTGGTTTGAAATAGTGACTGAAATGTGAAGAAAACTGCTACGGATGTACAGAATATTTCCCAGGGCACTGAAGCTTTAGCATTTGTAATGAGATTGCCATGGGGCAAGAGAGTGGAGGATAACAAGTAATGATTAAAGTGCTTTGTTGTGGAGGACCACCCGGATGACTCTCCTTGAATAAAGAGCAATTACCTCCATTTTGGCTAAATGTAGTCCTATCTCCAAGTAGTGATATGTACAGATCTGACTAAGCAATTTCCTTTTCCCTTCAATTAGCTCTAAGCAATGTAAGTAGGGCTAGCTGAGGTGCTGATGCATAATCTTTGAAGCCAGCCAAGACAATCACTGTTTCCCCCCACAGTGTCTCCCTAAACATGGTTGAGCCAGGAGGGATGGTAGAGCTACCACTCCAGGGCTGTCAACCGGGATTAAAACTTGAGATAAGAGGCTACGACTTCCCACGGCAGAGAAGTTTGCACATCAGAACTGAAGCACCAGCCCGCAAGACATTAAATGCTACCTCAGTTGTGTTATACAGATCGATCTTTCTGCATATCCTTCTCTCTGCATATTGTAGAGGTACTTTATGGCCTCCTAGCTAGCCCAGCTCACAGTACAGGATGAGTGTGACATAATTCCCACCATTGTCACACTCATCCTGTAGCCACTCCTTCCTCATAAAGTAATAAAATCCAGGTTAGGCCCTAGGTTGAGGCCTTTGTTCTGTTGAACCATCATCTGGGCTGGACTCAGGACTCCTTGGCCCCTCAAATTATAAATATGTCTTAGTGTCTTTATTCTCACCATGGGTGGCAATGGAAATGGTAGATTGGGATTGACTCACTAGAATTCCAATAACTTTTCCATGGGATTATCAATTTAAACTTCCTGGACCACAACAAAGATGGCAATGGGACTTCTATACTTTGTATTATGGAAGAAGAAAGAAAGCTACAAGGGAACAAAGAGATTGCAGGATTCTGGTGCAGCCAGTGCACTAGAGGTCTCCATAAGATGTTGGCACTTGAAAATGGCATTTAAAAATGGTCAGAGAGCATGGGAGGATGGTAAAATCACAGAGATGGAAGGAAGAAAGGCTCAAGATTATTCATTGAGGTCTACATGGCTAAAATAAGGGAGAAGGAAGATTCTGGATTAAAAAGAGGTAGCCAAGGATATAAAACCAGCTTTAAAAAGTCAGCAGCTTTTCTACATACCAATAAGGAGCTAGCTGAGAAAGAAATCAGGAAAACAATTTCATTCATGAATACATAATATATATGCACACACATGTGTATGTATATATATTCAACTTCATCAGGTTGAAAGACCTCTACAATGTAAGCTATAGAACATCAAAGAAAAAAGTGAAGATGCTAGAAAATGGAAAGACTTCCCATGTTCACAGATTGGCACAATTAATATTGGTAAGATGACCATGTTATCAAAAGCAATCTACAGATTTGGTGCAAGTCCCATAAAAATGCTAATGACATTTTCATGGAAGCAGAAAGGAATAATGCTAAAATTCATGTGGAAACTCAAGGACCCAGAATAGCCAAAGCAATCCTAATCAAAGATCCATCAAAGTGGGAGGCATCATAATACCTGATTTCAAATTATACTAGAAAGCCATAGTAACAAAAACAGCACTTGCATAAAGATAGACCCATCAATCAACGGAGTAGAATAGAGGACACAGAAATAAACTCATGCAACTACAGTCATCTGATTCTGGACAAAGGAGCCAAAAACATACATTGGAGAAATGATAACCTTGTTGACAAGTGGTGCTGGGAAAAGTGGACATCTATATTAGAAATTTGAAACTAGATTTTTAAATTTCTTACTTGCTATAAAAAATTCAATTCAAATTGGATCAAAGACACAAATATAAGATCTGAAACTTTAACTGCTGTAAGAAATTATAGGGGAAGCACTTGAAGACATAAGCATAGGCACAGACTGCCTGAATAGAACTCCAATAGCACAGAAATAACAGTTAGGCAAGAATCAGCAAATGGGGCTCTATCAAAGTAAAAAGTTTCTGTACTACATGAGAAACAACGAAGTGAAGAAACAGCCCATACAATGGGAGAAAATCTTTGCTAGCTACTCTTCTGACAGAAGATTAATATTTAGGATACATTAAGAACTAAAAAAGCATGAAAATCAAGTAGATGAATCAATACAAAGGGAAATGAATTGAACAGAAACTTCTTAAATGAAGTAGTAAAAATGGCTAATAAGTACTTGAAAAATGTCAACATCCTTAGCCACTAGGGAAATGCAGATCAAACTGCAGTGAGATTCTATTTCACCCCAGTCACAATAGCCATCATCAAGAATACAACA